>CM018032.1:36135250-36300250 GCA_008638375.1 Nyssa sinensis
CATTCTACCGCTTCCTCAAAGATTACATTTCTGCTTTCAATCATCTTTTTGGAAATGGGATTATATAATCTGTATCCCATTGTTCTGTCACCGTATCCGACAAAGATGCACTATTCTCCTTTTTCATCAAGCCCGATTCTTCTGGCTTTTGGAATCTTGGTGTAAGCAACACACCCAAACACTCTAAGGTGATTAACATTGGGCTTAAACCCACTCCAAGCTTCTTTTAGAGCTTTAGAGTGAAAGTGTCACGACTCGAGACCCACCTTATGCGGATCTCGTGTCGCGCACCCGATCCGACGCTGCTTGTCGAACCAAGGGCCTCAACTTGCTACACAATCAGTGCTACTAACATGCAACTACTAAAATGCGGAATAAATAATTAAAAGCTGCATGTGATACATATAATGTTTACAAAATGCGGAATATAAAATTTCTTAATACAACTGTTCATCCCCAAGACGTGGATAACATGGGAGAGCTATAAGACTGTCTGTACTAAGTATTACACTTGCAACTTCAAAAGCAAATGTCCACCTCCTAGCTATCAAACTCTAGGGTTTGTCCTTAATATCTGTGCCTACAAGTCAAATGTTGTGTAGTATCTGATGAGCTATGAAAACTCAGTAAGTAGTCCTTTACTCTGCCATGTGTACAAGGGTATAAAGAATACTAGCCAGTCAATGAATATATAACTCAATATCAGATGATGGAAGTTAAATGATAAGAAAATGAAACTGCTATGCCAATAATGTCATACTGTTACAGTCATGAGCTATCTCAAGTATGAAATGTAAGCACTGTACTGAAAGCTGTAAAATCTCATGATCATTCAATAACAATATAACATGATCAAGCTATGAATATCAACAATAAAGGATAGTGATATCAATTAAAACTGAGATGCTCTCGTGGGGCCCGAAAATCCCCCTGAGCTCATATTTAGTTCCACTCGGGATCTCTGAATAATATTGCTCTGTGTACACTGTAACTCCACATCCTATGCCTCGCACAGCAACGGGTAAATGTTCCACTCGGAACCTAGACCCGAAGGTCATAAATAACATCAGAATGGAGATGTGACTGAGCATAAATCTGGCACTAATAATATATCAGGATCATGCTATCTTCCACGAAGAGTATAGTGGAATCATAACTGGTTCTAGGCAATCTGACGTAACAGTAGTTTTCAAGGCTACGATTACTAGACTGCTTCGAATAAAACTATCTGGCCCTCACGGTCCTAGGTACAAGTGTACATAAGGAAATCTGTGCACAAGTGTACAATCATGATCAAGATATATATAGAAATCAATAACTGCCTCCCACATGATAGAGTAATATCAATGTGGCCAAATAAATACTGGTGTGTATGTATAGAGTACAATAGACAATATATATACAAGAACTATGACATGGCCTGGAATGTAACACATGCAGAGATCGGATTTTACTTACCTTTTACTGTATCTGTCTAGAAGGTCAAACCGCCTTCTTCTTGTATCTCGGTATTCTTATGATTCAGGAAACTCATCTTAGTCTATATATATCTACATAACTCGTGTTATTCATCAAATTTTATGTATCTTTATTATTTATATCTCTTTTACTAGAATAAACTCTACTATTGAATCTGGAATGTCGAACAAAGTCGGTTTAGGCTTTCGCAGAATTCAATTCGGACTTTGGTACTAAAAAGGGCAAAACGATCATTTTGTACTTTTATATGTATTTTATTTTTTGGGACTTCGTCTTGTTAAATGGACCTCACCATTGGTTTTAGAGTGTCCAAGATAGTTAAAATATACTATTCATATGTTTAATTTGGACATCGTCACTATAAAGGGTAAAATGGTCATTTACACTTTCACAGGTTCTCACTTCTTGAAACTTTTTTTCACAAATTGGACTCCACAGTTGAGTCTGGAATGCTCGAAATAATAAAAATTCACTATGCTTTTATTTTAATCGGAGTTCGTTTGACCACTTTTTGACTCAGTGGCATTTTTATAATTTTTTATTATTTTTAAATTAATTAATTAAATGAATATTTTATTAATATTTTATTCTGGGGGTCAATTCATAATAATTAAAATTTGAAGGTCTAATTGTAATTTTCATAACTTCTGGGTTCAATTGCAATTTCAGAAAATCTTATCCAAATTAAGGATAGCCAAACAGTGGATATCTACAGAACAGGGATAGGATATCCTTATTCCTATTTCAGCCCTAATTTTAATTTCTTATCCACGTTTCCAAACACTCCCAATTTAATTTTAAAATCTTTTAAACTTAAGTAAAATTGTGCCGTTTTGGCTTACCCGTTTCTATTTCAGTCGGGTCCCGACCTGGATCCGACCCATGACTCGAACCCAAACCCTAAACCCTAAACCAAACAGTCTTCTTCCCCATTTTTTCAGTGAAACTCCAGTAGGGTTCCAGTGTGAACAGTCATCTTCTCCGGCGATGGAGAATATTTTTCGATGGGTTTTTCAACCTAGCTCAATGCAGTTTTCTATATTTTTTCATGGAGATCATGAATCTAAGTTTAGTTTTCCATTTGGATCACTAACTCTCCACGAATATGGCAAAACTCGAAACTCCGGTGACCTGAAAATCTTACATTTCGTGCTAGGTTGCTCACTGTTTTAACCTTAGCTTTCTTCTAATCCTTTTCTGCACCTCACAACAACCATTCCCTATTATCCATTTTAAGTTTTACACATAAAATGTTAGGATTCCAATTTATTCTCTAAAACCTGCAACTGAGGGTTTCTCATTGGTTTTTGAATCATTTTAGATGATTCTTCTTGCTACAGAATCCATATTTCATGCTCGTTTAGGCCTTATACTCAAAATTAAATGAATCATGCTAGAATTGAAAAATAGAATACAATCACTCACCTATAATTTTTGATTTTTCTTGTTGTAGTGCACCGCTTCTATTCCTCTGTTCCTCTTGGTTCACTTCTGCTTCTTCTCTATTAATTTCCTCAACTTTTGACAGTGCTCACTGTCTCTAAGCCTTTCTATTTTTCTATCCCACATACCATGTATATATATATATATATATATATCATATACACACGCATACTCCACCGCCCCTGTCATTTCTCTCTCTCAACCCTACGCCCCTCAAGCCCTCATTCTGGACTTTTTCTTTCCAATTTTCCTTTCTCTTTAGCCTTTGCATTTATTATTTGGATGATATTTGTGTATATATATATATATATATATATTATATTACACACTAACACACACACACACGAATGCCCAACCGACCTGCATGCTGTTGCTTGGCAGCTTCCCTTTTTCTTTGCTTTGCTTTCTTTTTATTTTACTTGTATATTAATAAACATATACATATGCATATATATATATATATATTATACTATGTTAGATATACACATGTATAAATACATATCTCATACTTGTATATATATACATTTATACATACATATATACAAATTTCTGGGCACGTACACATACACTAATATTTCATAAGTTGTGCATGTGTATGTACGTGTGCATGCATGGAAATGCGTACGTGCATGCATTACGAGGCATAGTGCTGAGTTGCTCGGAATCGCTTGTAACCACTCCTCGTATATTAAATATCGTATTTTATTCTGATTTGTGATTCTCGCTATCTGTCTTAAACTACGTGCCTATTACGATACATAATTTATTATGATGACTCGAGTTTATTTTGATATTATTTTTATCGGCTCGGTTTACTCTTGATATTATGATCATTGATTGGTTAAAGCTTGGTATTATTATTTGACTCTTTTTAGATAAAATGAAATTATTCTATTTATTCAGAACTCATGTTCGGTTACAATTGGTATTACGGTACTCGACTCAACCTATCTCGATTTACGTGTACTCAATCGGGTCTACTCCGATTTACGTGCCTTATCCGGGGTCGAGATTTTACAGAAAGCTTCTGGTTAGACATCGATTTAGTAGGTACACAACACATGCTACAGCTTCGACCCAAAAACTTTTGGGCAATCTCTTTCCTTTCACCATGCTTCTCCCCATATCTAGGATTGTGTGGTTCTTTCTTTCAGTTACACCATTTAACTGTAGTGTATAAGATGGTGTCACTTGATGCTTGATGTCACGAACTTTGCAAAAATTCTCAAAGACATCTAATGTGTATTCTCCTCCTTTATCTGATCGCAACGTCTTGATGTAATACCCACTTTGCTTTTCAACATAGGCTTTGAACTCCTTGAAATGGTCCAACACTTCTGAATTCCTTTTAAGAAAATACACCCATGTCTTCCTACTATAGTCATCAATGAAAGTGAGGAAGTACCTATTATGTCCATTTGATAACGGCTTCAATGGACCACATATGTCAATATGAATGTGCTCCAATGGTCTCGATGCTCTCCAACTTATTTCTCCAAAGTTGGTTCGATGATGCTTGCCAAGAACACAACCTTCACATATTTCATCACGACAGGAAATCTGAGGGAGTCTTCTCACTATATTCTTGTTTTCCAATAACTTCAAACCTTCAAAGTTGAGATGTCCAAGTCTCAAATGCCATAACCAATCCTTGTCATTGACGATGGCATTCACGCACTTCATAGTATCATATTGCATGTTTATGGACACCATGCGATTCTTGGACATGTTTATGTGAACAAGCTGTTTCCCATTCCTATCCTTGATTGTAAGATGATGATCTTTCATGTTGATGTCATATCCTTTCTCCAGGAGTTGTCCCATACTCAAAATGTTATTCTTCATGGCCGAAACATAGTAAACATTTGAGATAAAATCATAGTCTCCACTTAGCCCTTGTATAGTCTCATTAAGATCAACAAATAACTCTTTTCTTTCACACATGTGATTGCTGGCACCTGAATCTATAAACCAAACATTACTATGGTTGTCATCATCTCCTTGATGGAAAAAGAAAGAACTTAGATTTGCCTTATTTGTTTTTTGTTCGACAAATTTTACTTGTTCTTCTACTTCTGTTGTTGATTTTCCTCGACACTCATTGTTATAGTGGCCATAATTATGACAAGTATAACATTGTACATTCCTTTTGTCATAATTTTGGTGATTGTTATAACTACCTAGTCTGCCTCTTCCTCTTCCTCTTGGTGTATAGCTTTGTTGAGTTCTGCCACCTCTAGTACTACCTCTTTCTCCTCGTCCTTTGAATCTTGAACCACAACCATAATTACCATGGTCTTGTCCTTGTCCTCGTCTCCTCAACGACGATATCCTCTTTTGATCGTACCTATCTTCTTTAAGGGACAACTTGGACTAGAGAGCTTATTCCAAGGAATTTGAGGATGTCTTCCTTTTATTTATCCTCATCTCATGGATCTCAAGTGAGGCCTTCAGCTCATCAATCGTCATGGTTGTGAGATCCTTTGATTCTTCAATAGCTGGTACAACGGGCTCGAATTTTGAGCTTAGAGATCTCAAAGTTTTCTCCATCACCTGCATGTTCTCGAGCTTCTTTCCACATCTTCTAATCTAATTGACAATGGACAGTACTTTGGTAAAGTACTCTGAGATTGACTCATTATCCTCTATTTGTAACTGGTCATATTCTCCTCATAGTAGTTGAAGTCGTACTCGAACGATTTTTTTAATTCCTCAAAATGAACTTACGAAGAACTTCCCAAGCTTCTTTAGAAGTAATGGCTGAAGAGATCTTCTCAAAACGAGCTTCATCAATGCCTTGATAGAGTAAATACAAGGTTCTCTTATCTTTCTTTCTTGATTCCTTCAATACGGCTTTCTAGATGTCTATCAATCTACCTTTATCTTGTTGAGAGGTTGGTTCATCATAACCTTTTTCAACTATGTCCTGCAGAACTTGAGAAGGAATCAAGACTTTCATCTATATACTCCAATTTTCATAGTTGCCTTTCCACAAAAGTGGAAACCGGAGTTGGAAGAAGTTATTTCTGTCTCCATTGGAGTGCTTTATAGCTTTAAATAAGCTATACATAATTTTTGGTGAGGAATTTCAAAAAACGAAGCCCACGGTTGTGTCTGGAATGACCGATTTAGTTAAAAAATACTTAAGGTTTGCTGAAATCGAAGCAAAAATGAACTGAATCAGAGCAAAAGAGTGAAGCAGATAAAATCCATTAACTTTAACAAAATAATTTGTTTAAAGGAAGAATATTCTAATAGTAGACTAATGCCGTTAGTCCACGTGGCATGATGACATGGCACAAAGTGAATCAGCAGTTGATGTGGCCATGTCGTGGTGCTTACGTGGTATTGACGTGGTGGTGACTGGGTAATGACGTGGTGCTGATGTGGCAGGCTAACTGGTTACTACTTGGAGTATGTGGCACGTGGACATACGTGAAGCGCGTGTCCTGAAGTCATCTTCTTCAACAGATGGCGCGTGAAGCGCGTGGTGAGCATGGGATGCATGCATCGACTTTAGGAGGCGCATGAGGGAGCGTGAGAGTGCTTCTGGAGGTAATCTTTATATCATTGTGATCGTATCGACGAGTACTACACACTGGTATGTTCAAAACTCAAATTCAATGAGTTTGAATTCTGGGCAGTAGCCAAACCTATATTTGCTTGGTTTGCTCAAGCCAAGCTCTGATACTAGTTGTTGGAGGTGAAGAGCTTTAAAACACCACTTATGGTGGTTGCCCAGGATAAATTTACACTCAAACAAACTCTTGCATTAATGAAACAAACTCACAATACAAAATAATACATAAAAAGAGAGAGATGTATCTCTTTGTATCTCACTCTCTTTTTCTCATATTTTCTACTTAACTCACCACACTTGAAACTGAAAACACATACCTATTTATAGAACTTCCTAGCAGTACACAATCTAACAACAAATCTTCTAAGGTCTAAAATTTCTAACTTAGCACACAAACATATTTCATGAAATTTGCATTGCTTTTGGACTTTCTTCTTCAAACTTGACTGTAGTGATTAATTTTTTTTGACTTGATTCAAGATCTTTACACCTAACAGATCTTATTCTTTGAATAATGTTTCAACAATTATTCCCCTAATGTGTTTAGAAAGGTAATGAGGAACTTTGATTTGCTGATTTGTCTACAAAAGTTAAAAATCTTGGGCAGTAACTTCTAAAAGGCTTCTTGCAGTGCCATCTATCTCCAAAACTTTGTATTTGCTTCATTGGTACTTGACAAGCTAAGCAAACACAAATGTATGAATGAAAATGCTATTTTGTGAGTCCAAATGTTCATTAGTTGTTCAATTACTACTCTTGACATGAATTACAACCCATCTGTGTCTGCAAACTCTGTGATATGTACCACTGCCACATTAGGTTCCAAGTTTTAACTTCTAGGTGCATAATAAAAGGTATAACTGTGTTCATTTTCCATGAGTTCATGAGTATCTTGTGGCTATGTTTCATTTTTATGCTATCACCTTTGTTTTTTACCAGATGATGATGAATGTGCTTCACATATATTTCAAAAATGACATAATAAATTCTACGATGTACTCAAATGAGAACACAAGGAATTGAAAAAATGATTAAAAACATATCAAGACAAAATAAATAAATAAATACTCATCCATTTTTCTTTTGTTACAACATCAACAAAGTACCTAGTTGTAGGTATTTGACTATGTATCATTAAGTCATAGATATTTACGATAACAATAGCATACGAAATCTTGATATTTTCATGTAATATAAAGATTACACAAATAAATATATATGGCAATCAGTTTGTATACTCTAATATATTAGTGTTTTTATTTTTTTATTTATTTTTGATAACTCGATATTCGACTAATTTGGGAGACCAATCCCACCGTCCACTAGTGGGGCGACTTGATTAAAGTTAGGACAGTGTCCCGTATAAACTGGTCCCAAAAGAAAGTGGCATACATTGGATTTCAACCTGACGACATTGGAAGGCAAGTCCCTTAGTTGCTGTATACCACACACTCTGCCACCACCTTAGAGTTCTCTAATTAGTGTATGCAAACAAAAAAAGTCTCATATTCAGAAGATATACTAATGATATTCATTTGTACATTTACGTGTGAATTACTGACATCACATTTTGTCTTATGATCTTTTTAGTCTTGGATCTGTTCAATAGTGGTGGATAAACAGTTTTTGCTTGGTAGTGGTACTCTCTGTTTTGGTGATTAGACTTTGGATGTGTGACTATTAGCTACAGGTTGTGAGGAAAGAAGACAGATTGGTGAGACCCCCACAGGATTGTGTTACATAGCAATGCTAAGGAAGTACTAGGATTAATACGTAGATTTGTGAATGATGCATTGGAGTATTTGTATCAGCAGGTCATTAAAATAGGGAAAAATTATTTTCTTAAAATAATTAATTTTAAAAAATTGATTATTAGCGTCTCACAAAAGTATTGCCAAAGAAGCATGCAAAATCCTATTACTTTTTATGTCGGTATAAAGAAATTTTCTTGTATAAAGCCCATAGTTTTTTTGGGTCGGTATAAAGCAATTTTCTTGTAGTGGCAATACTAACTGTAGAACTTACGGCAGCCAAACGTCCCCAGCACACTCCCCTGGGGCAAATCCACTAACCAGTGGGTAGTTCACTACGAACTAGAATAGAAATCTAGACCTAGTCCAACAACTAAGAGAAAAAAAAGAGTTGATATATTCTGAGGTGTCATCTTGTATCCTAAGGAGGACCAAATGAACACTCAAAATCACAACATAGAAAAATTTATTCACTCTCTTCAACTGAACCAATGGCTCTACCATATTACTCTACGCTAACAGTCATGCATCCACCGAATACAATCAGAGATCCCCATCACTCCACACTGACCCTCACCCACTCATGGCTCTCGGTTTAACTCAACTCCATTTCCCAAAATCCTCCAATAACAATATGTTGCAATGACGGAAGCTCAAATACTAGTTTGTGTGGATAAACTGATAAAAATAAAGAATGGACAATTAGTAAAGAATTAAATATACAAAAACAATCACACAAGTATAAAAAGATTTACGTGATTTGGCTTTAGGCATATATATATATATATATATATATATACATGAGCGAAGGAAAAAAAAAGATTTCACTATTTACACGAGAGTACAAAAGAGTAATTACACTCAGCTCACAAAATACATAGATTATTTCTATGTAGATTTCTCTCTCAAAATACATAGATTATTTCTATGTAGAATTCTCTCTCAAAACTCACTCAAAGAACTCTTCACTCATTGCACACGCTTCTCATTGTCTGAACTCCCTATTTATAGCAACTGATGGGGAGACATTTAAGCGCATATCAAATCATACGCCACTCTTGCTTTCAACACTGCTTCAAAAATTGTAGCTGAAATTTCTCTTCTTTTCCTTCCCATTTAATGCTGACCTTGACTTGTTGCTCCTTCGCATTTAAGAGTTGTCGCTTCGGCTTTTAAAAACCCTTTATCCTTCACGTGGGATTCTGCCTACATACTGACAAATCTCTACATTGGAAAGAATTTCATGTGAGACATTACTTCTTCTACGTCTTCTCTAAAGCCCATGAGGACACTGCTCAACATTTGTTAACATCAATCAAGTCTAAGAAATGCTCGAACTGGCATAACAAAATTGGCTTAATCAACATGTTTGTTAGATTTTCTACCGACAATCGTCTTTAGAGTGATAATCCCTTAAGAGATTACATCCTGAAGGAAATGATATCTGACATCTATATGTTTAGTCCTCTCATGATACATATGATTTTTGGTCAAATATATTGCATTTTGACTATCACAAAATACAACACTAATATCTTGTTGCAAGCCCAAGTCGCTGACCAAACCTTACAACCATATTGCCTCCTTCATTGCTTCCGCAATTGCCATATACTATGCATGTGTTGTTGACAAAGAAATTGTAGATTATAGAGTAACTTTCCAACTAATTGAACCACTAACATGTGTGAAGACATAACTTGTCAGAGATCTTCACTTATCCAGATCACTAGTATAATCTAAATCCACATAACCGACAACACTAAAATTGATGCTACCAGATCTGTCGAAAACTAAGCCAATATATGAAGTTCCTTTTAAATACCGAAGTATCCATTTCATTGCTTGTCAATAAACCATACCAGGATTAGCCATGTACCGACTAATAACATTAAATCCTTGTCAAATGTTTGGATGTGTGCAAATATAGCATACATGATGCTACCAACTGCACAAGAATAAGGAACACCAGATATGTGCTCCTTCTCTTCATCTGTCTATGGTAACAAAGCTATAGATAACTTAATGTGAGTAGCAAGTGGAGTATTTACAGACTTTGCTTCAAGCATAAAGAGGCACTGAAGCACCTTCGACAAAGGTAAGCAACTGAGGACCTTTATAAAGCAACTTTCTCATCCCCTACTTATTGATCCCAAGGATGACAATGGGGCTGAAGACTAGGAGGGTTCTTAGCTAGTCTAGAGGGTGGAATCTTGAAGTGGTGACGTCTCTAATTCTCAAATCCTTGCAACTGAACTTGGTAAGACTCCTCTTTCTCTTTTCACTTTCTTGTTGTTCGACACTTATTTGCCATACATATGTTCATTTATTTTAGTTTTACATGAACTTGGATTTACTGATGCAAGTTCATTAGAATCAGGTGGTGACGAGGTGACGGGAGACAAGAGCGATAAGGGATATCACCGAAGAGAAGACTAACATAGGTATCCCCTTAGTTTTGCAATTCCCCTTATTTTTTCTATTATATCTCTATTGTTGTCTTTGTTATTATCTTATTATTGTATTATATATATATATATATATATATATATATATGATTTTGATTCTCTTGACGAGGCTTATTTGTTGTCACCCAAGGAGACCATTATGGGAGTTGTTGCAGCTATTGAAGAAGAAACAAAAACACACGCAGAGTATCAACCAATTGGGAAGGCGGTAGAGGCTAATGAGGTGAAGGAGAGCCAAGTAGTGGGCACAAAAATTGAGAAGGTGGTTGAGGAGAGGGCACCCGAAATAAAGAGCCAGAAAAAAGGAGTCTGCCTAGCAATGTGTTTTCTTCGTTCAAGGTTGTTTGCTTCCTTCTTCAGTATAATCCGATCGAAGCCATTCCTCCGACTATGGGCCTTACTGATCTCGATGATTGTATTATTACGAGCAATAAGGGCCCTTTGGTTTCCATTTCTTCAAAAGTCCCTCATTTGCCTACCCGTCTTTCAAATGATGCTGCTTATTGGAAAGGGTCCTTGGTTTGCAAGGTAAACATCCCCCTTTTGGAGGCTGTCGACACTGCTAACCCCGAGACCTTTGAACACTTCAATGTTGAGACCTCAACTATTCAAATATTATATCTTAACATAATTTGTGGATACATTAAGATTTGTAATAGTATTTGCATTTCTGATCTCGATGCCCACACTATTAAAAAATTCAAGAGAGTCTTTTGAGATTTTAACAAGGTGGCTATCAATATTTCGTGGTTGGAAAGGAGATTCAATGCCTATGTCACAAAGTATTCTTATTTGCCTCTTTTTAATTGTGTGAAGGAGATTTTGACAAAACGTAAGGAATTTTAGGCCAAGATTCAAGGCTTGCACTGCTCAGTTATCTGAGTTAAAGCAAAACCTTTCCCTAAAAGGAGGTTCCCTTATAGAGATCGAGGAGAATAAAGAAAAATCGATGAAAGAATGTAAGGATGTTGAGGCCACCCTAAAAAGGTATAACCGAAGACAACATGGTTCTGGAGGGCTTGTTTTGAATTACAATATATTTGTTCCTTTTCTTTTTTATACCACGCCTTTGGGTATTCTTGTAACAAAGCCTCTTATTCTATAAAATAACCTTTTTGCCTTTGATTTAGATAGTTTTTTTTTTGTGTGTTGTCTTTCTTTCTTCTTTTTTGGTTCATATTTGGTGAATGCTTTGCTTTGTGAGTGTGTTTTGTGGTTGTTATAAAAGAAAAAGGAAACAATATAGTACTAATAAGGATTTAATAATACATCCATTTTACTGAAGGGAAGGCCACTTCGGAATACAAAACTATCCACTTGCATTTAAGGATAATATTTCTTCAACCATTTCACATTTACAAGCTTTAAACTATCGTGGCTATCCACATTTATTATCTCACAATACCATGACTAACTAAGTTTCGACACTATGAAAAGACCTTCCCATTTTGGCGCGAACTTGGGCATACTTTGTCCTCTCATGATCTCAGTTGCGGTTTTTAGTACGAGATCACCCTCCTTGAGCCCCTTCAGCTTTACCCTTTTGTTATAGGCTTTTGTTAGTTGGGAGTGGTAGGCTTGGACTTTAATTCTTGCTCAATCTCTCTTTTTACTGATTCTTTTGATGTCGAGAATCCTTGCCTCTAGGTGTAGACTAGAAGTCAGGGCAACCTTTGATAAGGGAATAACAAGCTCTACAGGCATTATGGTCTCAAAACCAAAAACAAAGGTGAATGGTGACTCTTTGTGGGTTTTCTCTTCAAAATTCTATGCGCCCATAAGGCATTCAAAAATTGATCTTCCTAGTCCCTTTAATAGTCATGGATCATCTTGCTCAGGATTCGAATCGATGTTTTGTTTGTAGCTTCAGCCTGTACATTTCCTTAGGGGTAATATGGGGTTGACCTGTGGTGGATGATGCCAAAACTTTCGGTTAGCCTATTGATTTGTTGATTCATAAAAGGAGTCCCATTGTCTGACAAGATTACACTTGGGATGTTGAACCAGTAAATTATGTTTTCCTTTATGAACTTCTGGACTACCCCTGTTGTGCATTTGAGAAAGATAGTCTCTACCTATTTGGACAATAATTTAGTGGCAGTCAAAATCCACACGTTCCCCTGAAAAGGTGGATAAATTGGCCCGATGAGATCAAAGGCCTATGTGTGAAAGGGTCATAGAGTTTTCAAGCTGTGGAGTTCCATTGCTAGAGTGTGCAGAAGATGGTTGTGGATTTAACACTTATGGAATGGTTATGGATTTAACACTTATGGAAATGCTTCACATAAGTAGTGCTATCCTTTGTCATCGTGGGCCACTAATACCCCATGTCAAGGGTTTGTTGGTAGAGCTTCGTTGTGCCTTGGTGCTCGACCTCGTGAGCCTCTTATAATATCTCTCAAATTGTAGCTTCTGCTAGGTATTTTAAGGGCTTGGCTCCAATTCCTCATTAGTACAAGCCTCCCTCGTGAGCAAAGAATCTCACTACTCGTCTTTGTACGTGAGCTATGTCTTTGCATTGTGGCGACAATATTCCTTGAGTTAGGTATTCTAAGTAAGGTCTTGTCCAATCCACCATTTTTTCAAAGAAGTTACTTTCATCTAGCAATGGGAACTGCTGCATTTCTCACACTTTCTTTGCATTGTTATGGCTTGCCTTGCCATATCAATCCAATAGTGACCTGCTCTCTACATCTTTCTATACAAGCTAACATCCCCAGTACCACATACTTTCTTATGAATTTATTCAAGGAAATTTTTTTCCCTTGCTTACTTATGCACCTTACTAAAAGCCCTTCAAGACCTTGAAAATATAGCATTCTGAGGTAAAGGTAAATATTTTTTAGTTGAGAGATCTCATTCCCACCCCTTGAGTTGTTCCATTATCAGGGTTCTCCAATCTAGTGTTCCTTCCTTGGGAAAGGTTTGTATGATAGTGCGAGGCACAGTATTCTGATGACTTCTACCTAGGTAGATTTACCCGAGACTTCTAGTTTAGCTACCAAGGTTACGAGAATGTTAGGAAACCTATTTTTTGATTGAGGTGCATGTTCCATGTTCACTTCCTTGAACTGACTTAGCAACCGTTGTATTATAGCCTTGCAAGTAGCCATCCAAGGTTCTATTGAAGCAAATATACCAGTGGTTTGTTTTACCACCATATTAGAATCCCCTCACATATTTAATAACCGAATTTCGTGGGCATGGGCAGTCATGATTCCCAAGATGAGTGCTTTGTATTTTACCTCGGTGTTGGCGTATGAGAAATATAGCTTATAAGAAAAACTGATCCATTTTCCCGACTTTCTAGTGGTCAATACCATGTTTGTTCCTCCCCTTTTGGTGTTGGCCGAGCTAGCAAAGAAGAGGACCCATTCCCCAAAATGGGCCAGATTGTTGACCTCAGCGAAGTCTTCTCGCAAATCTTTTTCTATTGGCTTGTATTCTCCCCCTAGGAATTGGGCCATGAGATCTATCAAAGCCTAGCTCTTGATTGCTTTAGGTTGTATAGTGATCATGTCAAGTCCTGCTAAAGTCAACAACCATTGTGTCATTCTTCCAATTAAGACCAATCGAGTTAAGAGGTACTTGACGAGACCACACTTGGTGACTACATGGGTGGTGAATGCTTGAATTTCTCAACTGCGAAATGCAAGGCTAAGAAATGTTTCTCGAGGTTTGAGTATCTCAGATCTGGTCCTCGTAAGATTCAACTAGCTTAATAAACTGACTTTTCTAACCCTTATAATTCTTGGGCAAGTATTGCTCCTATGGATCGGGGCGTAGATGTGAGGTATAGTAATAGAGGCTTGTCCTTTTATGGAGCGATCATGGTCGAGGGAGAGGTTAAGATGTTTTGACCTGCTCGAATGCTTTCTGGTGCTCACTTGTCTAGAGGTATGGTGCCTTCTTTTTAAAGTAAACTTTCGAATGAATGAGTGATTTTGAGCAATGTTGGTATAAACCGTCGTCAGTACGATATTTTCCCAAGGAATCCTCTTAACTCTTTTACGTTCCTTGGAGGAGACATGTTCATTATGGCCATTTTTTTGGTAGGGTCGACATCAATGCAGTGACAATGGATCATGAACCCTAAGAACCTTCCTGTCGTCAGTCTAAATGCACATTTTGGGGGATTCATTTTGAGCCAATACTTCCTGTACCTCTCAAAAATCATGACCAAGTCTTGCAAGTGATTCTCTCTCATTTTGGACTTAACCATGAGGTCATCCACATAAACCTCTACTTCCTTGTGCATCAAGTCTTGAAAAATGGTTGTCATTACCCTTTGATAGGTGGCTCCCACGTTTTTCAATCTGAACGATATTACTTTATAATAAGAATTTTTGAGGGGGCTTTTGAAGGCCGTCTTTCAAGTGTCTACCGCGGCCATTCGTATTTGATTATAGTTGCTGAATTCAGTCCATAAATGAAAACATCTAATGTCCTGATTGATCAAAGAAGCACTTGAACCTTTTTTTTTTGGACATGCTTTCGGTTAGATCTGCCTTTTCGGTTATAGGTTAGGCTTCCTCACTTACATCGCCCACTTCAACAATCCTTACGATAGTCACCATATTCACTATTGTGGCATAGTTTGGAAATGGCTTGACATTGACGTCATCGTTCTTGAGATCTAGCTTCTCATCTACGATCTTATATTAGAAAATTCCTTTAGGGCCCAACATTCCTTTGTTGGGTGCTTGGTAGTTCGGTGGTACATGTAGTATTTTGGTCTCTCTATCCTTTTGGGAAGGAAGAACCTTCACATAAGGGAGTGTGATTGCTTTGTCCTATAGCCAACTCCTCAAAACTATCCCCACTTTTTCCATGTTACACGAAAATGACGGTGGTTTGTCCTCGCTTCTCATTTTCTTCACCTTATAGCTCTCCCCTTGAAAGGAAACCCGAGGATCTGTAGAGGATGCATCAATGGTCTTTTGCACTCTTGATGTGAGAAAGGACCTCAATGGAAACATATTATCATTCAACTTCCTCGCCTTTTTAAAGAAAACTGATATATTCCTTAAATCGTGATTGACCAAGTGGATCTTATACTCCTAATACATCCCCTTAACGTATATCTTCACAAAGGTTTTTTTCTATAACATCCTCATAACATTCTAGGGACCTCTTTTTGAATCTTTTAACGAAAGTGACCACATCTTCACCAGACCGTTGCGTAACCTTAATTAAGGTGAGAGTGGTAACCCATTCATCCATATAGAAAAAACTTTGCGTAGAACTTCTTTACCATATCATCCTAGTCGATGACTGAATTGGTTGGCAAGTTTGCATACCAGGTGAAGGCCTGTTTTGTGAGAGACTTTGAAAATTCCCTTAGTTGCAGGGTACAATCCTCTAAAAAGCTTCCGAGGGTATCAATGAAAAGGGTCACATGTTCTTGAGCATTTCCCTTTTTCCCTTCGAATGACTTGAACTTTGGCACAATGTAACCTTTTGGGTAGAGTGATTTGGCTATATTATCAAGATAAGGTGGATGAAGGTCAAATTTTGGCGAGGTTATGGTTGTCACAATGTAACATTTGGTTGCAAAAATGGTTGTCCATGGCACTTTAGAAGGGACAAAAGGGTTATTTGGTCCTGGGTTAATAAGAGGGTTAGATGCCACATTCGTCGAGGTGGTTGGGGTAACGCTTGGATTAACATTTGGCATTGTGTTATTGGATGCAGTTGTTTGAGGATGAGATTAGGTAGCTAGTACTTGAGGTGAGGTAGGTATTTTTGTAAGTGCGGTTTAGGGAATGGTCGAGACTGAGATCTTCTCATCAAGGTAGATATAATCTTCTCTTAGGTCTTCTGCATCTTTAATATGGCCTTGCAAAGGAAAAGGCCAATGTTTGGGCCTGGTGTAGCCATTAGGACAAGTTTTGCTGCAGCAAGTCCCTGGGCCACCGATGGTGCTCCAGATGCCTCGAACGTTCCACCTCGGTTTCATGATATTTTTGTTGCCATCTTATGAGTGGTATAGTCCTTAGTGGAGTTACGAAATTGTAAGTAAAGATGGGGGTTCTTAGGAGCCTTCTACCCAAAATGGCTGAAGAAGAGGTGGAAGCAGTAGGGAAACACAGGATTGGTGAAGAGAAGGGTAAGTGAGAAATCAGGAGGAATGAGGGTTAGATTGGTAGTCGTTAGCCATGGCAAAATGTAATGGACAGGGAATCTTATTTCTAAGAGGAGTGTCCTAGGATTACTTGAATATCTTGATCGAGTATAGAGTAAGCTTGCATGAGTTTAACTGTTCTAGGATTACTTGAATATTTTGATTCAATTTATAACATCCTTCACACTCTCTATGTCACTTAAAATGTTCTACAAATTTTGCTTTCAACTCAAAAAATATTGGGATTATTTTTAACTTTGTAGATAATTGAATTCTTCTTGATTTTTTCTTGCTAAAAACTCGATTTTTTTCTTAATTTACCCCAGAATTGTTTTTTTTTTTTTTTAAAGTTGAGTTGAGCAGAGGAATTGTAAAACAGAGCAGGACACTTTGTTTTTCTAAAGACAACACTTACTGGTGCCCATTCAAACGAAGGTCACTTATTCGAACAAAGGCTCATTCGAACAAAGGTCATTATTCGTTTGAACGAAGGACTGTTCAGTTCAAATACGCAAGTAACTGCCATTTGAATCACTTTCTTGCAATTTTCTCTTGTTTTCTCTTAAATTCCTCATATTCCATTGCCTGATTTTGATTCTTGGTATTCGTCATTCATACATTTCGCTCTGTTTAGTGTGATCTACGTGTCGAGGATTCCACTTTCACCAATCATTTTTAGATTCCCACCATTTGTTGTGTCGGTAAGTCCTCGGGTCCCTTTTTCACTTTCTTGTCATTTATTTGATTTATCATCTAGACAGTAGGGTAAGTGTAGACTGCTAGATCAATACACTTGACGTAGTACCTTTTAGGATTTTCTTATATTTTTTACTACGTGATCATGTTGTCTAAGTCAGTGCTCATGGCATGGGAGCACTTTTCGTATGCCATTCGTCTTAGCATGGCATCTCGAGTTTTGGATCACTTTCCTGCCTAAGTAGCCAAGATTTGGGCAGCTACAGTCTTGTCCCATCTTATCGTAGCTGAGAGGCATCCACATTAGATGACATACGTGAGAGACTATAACGTATAGTATGTTTGAGTCACGTGGATGGCTACGATAACACCCACTTCCAACGAAATTGGGAGTAAAATAAATACCATGTCATTAGAACCAAAATTACCAGTGCATTATATCGTAATATCGGGAATCAGATCGGATCAAAGTAGGAGTTAATCGGTCATGAGGCAAATTGACCTAGCCAAGGTCAACTAAAGTCATTTGACCAGTGATCCAAGCATCACCAGCCTAAAATAGTGACACATCACCAATAATTAATAAATAGTAAAAATTATTTATTAATTACCATAAAATAGAGAAAATTTAAAATAGATGCATAAAATGCAAGGAAAAATAAAATAAAATTATAGAAAATTATTTTAGTATTATGTTACCTATACATAATATAAGAGACCCTAATACACGTACCAAGTGTGTGGACAGGAGTAAAAATGTGTGTGCACATATATAGAGAAAAATAAAAAGAAAATAAAGAAAAATAATTAAAAATTATTTTTGACCACCATGTGACTTGCACGTGATGGAAAAAGCTGGAAATATACATGAATGTGAGTTAGTGTGTGTAAGTAGATGTATGTACACATATATACATATAAAATAAGGTAACTTGTAAAAGTAAAAAAGAAGAAAAGGGAAAAAGAAAAGGGGTTGCTTGTGGGAAACAAAAAAAAGGACTGACCAAACACAGCCCCACACTCAAAGGCCACACTTTCGCTACAACTAACAGAAACCTACCATGCTTAGAACTTAACCTTGACAAGAAAAGCATTGAATGCTAAGGAATAAATTTGAGCTTATATGCAAAACCTTGCTCAGACTTATGATAACTTACTAAAAGAGTGAGAGAAAATAAGAAAATTTGTGCAGAAAGGAATTGGAGAGGCAGTATGTAAAAGGAGAGAAAGAGGAGAGAGAAAATCACAAAGTGTTTCAGATCTGCTAAACCAAGGTAAATGGCTGAACTCTAATACTTTATTTAAGTTCTTGAATGTTTATTTAGCATGTTAGAACACTTAGGAGGAGCTAAGAGCCTCTGGAATGGCTGGTTCAGAGGAGCCGCCATTGATAGAGCTCAAAAGAGCTACCTAGAAATCAACTATAACCAAACCCATTTTTAGGAATGAGGATTTAAACTAGACCCAAAATGGTTCACAAAACATGAAGAATCACTTGAATTGGCCCCAAGACAAGAAAGAACCGAGGGGTTACAGTTAGGAGTTGAAAATCCAACATGGCCGAATTGAGCACTAAGCTCAATTTTAAGGTCAGGGGCTAAAAGTATATTTGATGAGGAACAAAACGAGACAATTCAGAGACAAAATGGTTAAGAAATGAACCAGTATGGTGGAGTTACAGGTAGCACAATAATGGAGCTCTAGAGCACGAGTCAAGACCTAAAATCGATGTCAAAATGAATATGAGCCCTCTAGGAAATGAGTGGAGCTGAAAGAGGTCGATAAGAAGCCTGAGATATCATGAAATAGAGCTGCAAGGTCCTTGGGTTTTTTTTATGAACAATGACATCGTGTTGGGGACAAATGCCCAGTCCCTGGGTCATGTTCTTGGGTCGGGACCCGCCTAAACATATTAGACGGATCACGATTTAAATAGAACGACACCGTTTTAATGCAAATAATTCTATTACACCAGATATGATACGTTGTCATTTTGATGGCACGTCAATGACGTCATGATGACGTTACGGACCGGTCGATCCTAAGCCATTTTATACTGGTTCACTTGTATTTTAATTGGACTGGTTGATTTTCCATAAGAATCAATAGAATTCACAGAACCAAAAATTTAAAGAATTACAAAATCCAAATTTTTAGGAGAATTATATTTAAGCCCAAAAAAATAATTAATAATTATTTTTAAGCCCTTAATTAATTAGGTAAAATTACCATTTTACCCCTAGGCCTAAATACATTGTAACGAAGGCCAATTAAAATACAAGAAGAGTTTAACCCAATATTTTTGGGCATTCTAGACTTAATGACATAGTCCAATTTAGGAAATTGGACCCAGAAATATATGAACAAACAAACTAGACTAATTCAAAATGCGTCTTATTGTATTAATTAAATTGCCAAATGAACACCAATGACTACAATGGTGCCTACCCTAAGGTTTTTTGATGTTCTGAACTCAATAGTGAAGTTCGTTTCGTCACATATGATACCAAAAATACAGACACAAAAATGTGTAATTCCTAGACTACCTTAATGATACACGGGCTATTAGACTAACTAAGAAAAATTAGAAAGGGGGAAACTTAACATTGTTAGACGCTCTAGACCTAATGGTAAGGTCTAATTGAGTATCAAGGTACCCGAACATGGTCCCGCATGAAAGAAAAAAATTATGAAAATGCCCCTAGACCTAAAGTAAGCTACGTGAAGGCTAATTAGGATCCGGAAGAGGCTAATTTAGTATCTTCGACATTCCAGACCTAACAGTGATGTCCGTTTAGGACAAATAGAATACCAAAACAAATTAAAAAATGACGAACATGTTCTTAAGACTTAATTAAGCTACCATAGGAGTATAGGACATAAAGAGGAACCCATACCAATGTTTATAGTGGCCTCTGAGTCCGAAAATGAGTTCCGTTTAAGATAATTGGGTATTGAAAGCACAACATAAGAATGACAAAATTACCAAACTACCCCTAGACCTTAATTAAGTAATCAGATGAACTCAGAAAGTAAAAGAGAGACATGTCTTGTGATTAAAAGACCCTCTAGACTCAAAGATGAAGTTCGATAAGATGAATGAAGTACTGAATAGTACAAGACACATAAAAAAAAGACCAAAATGCCCTTAGAGGTTAAAGTAAGCCACATGATGAACTAAGAAATATTAGGAACCCAAATTAAAGACCATAAGGGAATCTTAAATAGTAAAGACTAAGTACAGAAGAGACTAAGTACATTAAGTAAGTAAAGATTAAGTCGAGTAACTATACTGATATAGTACCAACAAAGAAATAGAGATGAGAGGAATGTCAAGGCAAGCCAAGTAAGTAAGTAACTATGGACTATGGACTACAAGTGAGTAACCTTGAACCTTGAAATGGAGATTTTCCATTAAATACAGTTCTTACAGTTTTACGATACTACATGCAGTCCATTTACAATTTTATGATGTTATATCAAATGTTTTAACTGCATGACAATTTTCAGAATACAATGATTGATATTTGAATTACATGCTTTTATATAGCATATTTTTAAATGCTTATTAGCATATCTTCAAATGATTTATATGAGATGGATAGCTTAATGAAAATTTTTACAAGCATGATTTAGCATGAAACTATATGCCTTACAATCTTTTTAGTTCATGACAAATAGTCATGCCCGATTGGGTTGTTAAACCATATTCATGATATAGTTATGTCCGATTAGGGGGTTAAGCCAAGTTGTGTAGGCCCAGAGCTCTAGATTACACTTAGTCACCTAGGTGACTGTATAAGACAAGATTGAATAACCGCCTAGGTGGTTATACAAAAGAAGATTAAAGAAAGAAAAGTTGGCATATACATGATTTTATCATTCAGTTTTTAACTATAACTTTATGCTTACTATGTTTTACCTTACAAAACTATTTGGCAAAAGAATTTGTATTTTCTTAAATGCCTTGTGATCAGTTATATGAATACGTTTTAAGAATGCTAGTAGCTTTTAAGACAACTTTTTTAACTGTTATCCATAAAAGTCATAAACATTTATAAAAGTCATAAATGTTTCTAAATATTTATGAAAGTCAAGAATGTTTATGAAAGCCATCAATGTTTACGAATGTCGTAAATATTTCTAAATGTTTATGAAATCCATAAATCTTTACGAAAGTCATAAATGTTTCCAAATGTTTATGAAAGTATATGAAAGATTATGCAAAGTCACGGAAAGTTTTAAAAAGGGGTTTTTCTAGGAGCCCACGATGGGGAACTTGCGTTACTCATGAGCTTTTTATAAAGCTCACTGGTTTCATCTTGTGTATTTTCACGAAAGACTAAGAAGCTACAGGTCTAGATGCTAGTGAGCTATGATGAATAGAGATTCTAGCTAGAGGAGGATTAGTATCCCAGCTATGGAAGTACCAACTTGAGGTGATAAATACCAGATTATTGTGAAAGCTTAGAGTAAGGATAGAATGTGAATGATGTAATAGTTCAGACACTTATATGTAATGTAATGTTGGGCTCATATCATTGTAACTCTGATGTAATGTTACTTATGCTCTGTCAAGTGTGATTGAATTTAAACAAACAAACTCAGGTTTTCGCTACAAGTTTTTATATGACTGAATGCAATCTACTTGGTTATGTAAAAAGGCATTCGATTAAACATGTCATTAATATCCTAAAAAGAGTTAGCGTATTGACGAGGTGTCTAACTGGCTGGTCATTATCCCTAATCCATATAGGATGGTATTTAGGATGTGACAGCTACCCCTCTTATTTGTCACGGGTCTGGCTGACGAGACCGTGGTTCGAGAGTTTTACTCGAACCTTGGTGTTCGTGATGCTCAAGGCACTTGCTCGGTCACTATTTTCTGTGTCGAGTTTTTACTCACCGTTGACCACATAGTTGAGACTCTTGGCATTCCTCGAGTTAAGGAGCCTGAATTTTCCTTTTGTGAGCCTGTTGTCCCCCCTTCTCATAATCTTATAGCGTCTAACCTCCGAGTAGATAGTTTGAAAAACTTTTACACGAAAACCACCACTCTTGAGCTGGGTTACCTTCATAAGGGTTCCAAGATCCTCAACCTCAGTGTGTGTAGCGTTCTTCACTCAGTCAGTCGTACGAATACCCTGACACTCTCACATGTTACAGTACTATATGCTATCGATGCTGCCATACTGATCGATGCTTTTTCATATATTCTGGGAGTCATCGACTTGTCGACCACTGATACCCGACTCACAACAGTTCTACTATTTGACAGCCTTATCATTGAGATAATGTGCTGCTCAGTGGGTACCTTTTTACACTACTAATTCCCTCATTCTACCGCCCGGTCCATTCACTTGTCAGACTCTATCTCGGTCTCAATCACACGTCATCACTCCTTCCAAGGAGTCTAGTGGTGATGATGAGGAGCAACAACAACAGCAGCAACCTGAGTCCCCCCATTAGTAGTAACAACCAAGGCAGTTTAGAGTAAAAGACTTTCTTGTGGACTCTATTCTACCACAGTTCTGGTATCCTCCTAGTTTTAGATTCTATGAGGCAGCTAGATCATCCTCATCATCAGCGGGTCAACCGATCACTAGAGCTGACTTAGAGGAGAGATTGGAGCAGCATCATGCCCGGATCACTACTTATCTAGAGGAGGGGATGCAGCAACATTATATCCAAATCTGCTTTGACTTCTTCTTGTCGATGATAGAGGAGATAGATTTCTAGTGATGAGTTATCCAGAGCTTATCCAAGGCACTCAGCTATACATTTCTCCCACCTTCACCACCACTAGAAGCAAATCAGTGATCGAGATACCTTTGACACATGAGTGACCTGTGTAGTGAGGTTTACATGTATTTTTACACTTATCAGCTACATGTTATCTTTAGACAACTTTTTCCCTTTTGGTTACACTATTTTTCTATTTTTGTATTGATGATGGGCATATTGTTTTGTTTTGTCTTGTTATCATAGATATATTTCTTACACTGTGTCTATTATCATTGTTCTCATTCTGTTATCTCATTATGCAAGGCTATACTCTTGCTTATACTCCTTGACGATCTTTACGTGTTTGATTCCCCTTTGTCATCCTGACAAAAAGAGGGAGATGTGAATACATATATTTGTGCACTTAGTGAGGGGGAGTTACTTTATGCATATATTGAGGGGGACTAGTACAATTTTTTTTTTTTTGCATATAGTTGAGATAGCACGTTTCCACACTTATCTTGCTTATAGATTTGATTGCTTGGTTACTTAGTTCACTACATTTTTTTTTGCATATGGTTGAGATAACAGATTTCCACACTTATCTTGCTCATAGATTTGATTGTTTGGTTACTTAGTTCACTATAGCCATTCTTAGTTGTTATCTACCTATTCTCATGATTTCATTGGACTTATTTGTTAGATTTTCTTTGATATGATTTCACGTGGTATAGTTTGGTGCGATGTGTAGGAAACATGTGGAACTACTTTTGAACAAAGCTAAGTGTTTACCGTAGTATAGAATACTAGGTCAAAATGTATAATTTCATTCTCTTTGGCTCTTTGAGGGGTTATGAATTTTGATGTAGTGTATTCTTGTACTATTGGCACAGTTTATTCATGAATTGCCAAAGGGGGAGTTTGTTAAGACCAAGGGTCCAATATTGTGATACGTTAATCTAGTTTGACAAAACGTGCTTTGGTTGTAATCATGACATTAGTACTAGGCTTAGAGTTACTCAATGCCCTATTCTACTCTAATATGGTCCAAGCTTCATTGTCATGCACATAAACTAGATGCCTTGGTTCGTGAAAGGTATTTTGGGTATTGTGGACTTTTGTTTTGATTTGGGTCTCACACATGCACATATAGCATGCATTGCATATACTTAATACCATATTGTCATTGTGTGTTGTTGACTTATATTGTGAAACAATTTTCCCAAGAAAATACATATTTGAAAGCAATGAGGAAATTGAGTTCACAATAAAAGAACAAGACCAACTCTCTATTGCTCGTTCGAATGAACTTGTCTCGTTCGAACAAACAACTGAGGCTGGTCATTTTTTATCGTTCAATCATCGTTCGATTGAACCATATCAAATGAAGAGCTATAACCTTTCTCTTTTTATCGTTTGATGTTTGTTGGATGGTTGTTTAAACGAACAAGGCTCGTTCAAACGTGTAAAACAAAATACTTTTCTATTTTGGAGAGTCATTTGAGATCTACTCTCTATCATATAAATTGACAAAAATTTGATTTTGAACAAAAAGAATAGAGGGAGAGAGGTTAGTGTTTGAGAGCTATACATTGGAGAGAAGTTAGGGTTTTTATGTGAAGAACATTTATACTTACACTTCATCTATATTTGTCTCCCCATTGATCACTTCACTTGATTCAAATCAATCAAAGAGCCTCAATCACAATTCAATTGAAGAGTTTGTGGAGCTCAATCTTGTGGATTTTATCGTTGGGCAATCGGAAGATTCTGAGGTTGCATAGAGTTTGCAATTGTGTAGAGCACTGATCAAAGGATTCCACATTGCATGAAACTTGCGATTGTATGAATAATTCGACTATAGAGATGTCTTGTGGCTACAGTGGAGGTTGAAGATGGTTGAGTAGAATGGAGTTTGAGGAACTAAGTCTATGTCATCACTAGTGTGTAATCAATCTCACTCATAGAGGATTCTTCCATGAGTATAGCTAGCTCTAGAGTCTTCCATCATGAATAGTTTTTTGTGTTGGTTTCTCCGTTATCAAATTTGGTTTACAAACTCTCTCTTTAACTATTCATTCTTTACAATTGCTCAACATGAATGTTTCTACTTGATTAGATTTAGGTTTTCATAAATGTTAAAAATTGAACATTAATTAATTAATTGAGAACCCAATTTGAGCAATTGGATTATTAATTGAATTGACATTGAATATTAATCACATAATCTAATTTGTAATTGAATTGTGAAATGAACAATTGAAATTGATTAGTTGACCAATTAGGCTTATGGTGAATGAATTTGCATGTTGAACACTTTTACAACTACTTTGGGGGGATTGAACATATTGATTGTCTATCGGTTGGAATTTTAATTTAAATATTATGTCAACTTTTGTGGAAGTTAGTGTTGTGGATGAAAATTTGAAAAATTAATACAAACCTATTCAACCCTCCTTCTAGGTTATTTTCACACTTAGGAACCAACAAAAACTACATCAATGTTAAGCTAAATACTATAGTGGCCTTTGTCCATCCCACAATACTCCAACAACTGTCATCTACCAATCTAGTACTCGTCATTCCCATGAATAGTAAGGGTGAGCTAAAATGCTCAGTAGGATTTTCTAAAACACATAAACAAGTAGCGTGAAAAAAACTAATGGTAGATAATTAATTAAATAAAAATGGGCCAAATAAATTGTGAAATTAATTTATAAATGATAAATATGACATTATGAACCTAAAGAAAATTTTTAATCATTTACTCAAGATTGATGTGGACTACGGAGTCACATAGTCAAATTTAGGACATAAGTAAATTAGGAAATTTTAATGTTGGAAATTAGAGACGAAAATCAAGTTTTAGGAATCTAAGCGAAAAACAAAGCCACGAGTCCAAATTTCATTAAATTCTGAGATTGTTCATTTTTACACGTGGGTATATGCGTATCTTGGCCAACTAGCCACATGGCATTTTATTGGGATGTGTAACAAATCTTTCCAAAGAAGCCAAATAATTGTATGGATGTGAGTGAGACATGTGTCAAATTATAAACCAAGTAAAAGAAAAGACAAAGCGGGAAAGAGAGAGGAGAGAGAGTGAGATCAAATTGGTCCCTCGTTTTTGGAGAGAACCAAGAAAGAGGGAGCGAGGGAGGGAGAAGAGATGAAGAAAAGAAGAGAAAAAGAAATGAAGAGAGAAAAAGGGGTCGCCAAAAGAGGGATTCTTTCATCATTTTCATGTTCTTCACTCTATCATCCATCATTCTCATATTCTTCTTAATCACTATAAGTGTGTGTGTGTGTGTGTGTTTGTGAAATTTTCTACAAATCCTAGAGAGAAAGAGTTAAATCTTGAGAGATATTTAGAGTTTGACGAAAAATCAAGCCAAGAAAGGGTTGCTTGGAGGTTCGTGAAGCACGAGAAAGATAATGAAAAGCTTAGACTTTGATTTTGGTTGAAGGAATCACAAGTTACCATGGCTAAGGCTTGAAGAATCTTGAGGTAGAGGCTCTTGGACCTTACATTTAGTCCAATAGCGTTATGGAAAATATATATAAATGTGTGTGTATGACAAATCACGAGTTTATATGTTTGTTTGTCTATAATGTTTTGAAATTTGTGGTTCCTAGTAGTTGATTATACAAATTGAATGACGAATCTAACTTGTTTTATGGTCAAGAATGATGTAAATGATATATATAAATATATGAGAAGTGGTGAAATTGGATTGAGTGAATTTGGGTTGGAGAAATTGAAGAAAAACAGTAGCAGGTTGTTCTTAGGTTGCTTCCGGCTTGCCAAAAAGACCTTATCGATTGATAGGGTTTGGAGTGCTTGAGAGACTTGGACAAAAGGTATCGGTC
Organism: Nyssa sinensis; assembly: GCA_008638375.1. Taxonomy (NCBI): domain Eukaryota; kingdom Viridiplantae; phylum Streptophyta; class Magnoliopsida; order Cornales; family Nyssaceae; genus Nyssa; species Nyssa sinensis. The sequence continues at coordinate 36,162,383 of CM018032.1, forward strand.
GACCAGGAAGGTCTTTCCGGCTAGCCGAATTCTACTGTTCAACAATTGTTGGTCAAGTAAAATCATAACTAATTCATTTTAAATTCAATTGAGGTTAAATTGAAGCTATAAAAGTCTAATTTCATCTAAAATTCGTTTGAGATTCTAACTATATTGGGAAAAATAATTATGAATGTTCTAAGGAAAGGATGTTAGAATTTGATTTCCAAAAATTTAATCGAGAAAGGGGCTAGTTTCAGCTTAGCATAGCTAATTCATATCAATGCCAAATTGAACAAATCTTATGTCTAAATTAAAAATTTTTGAACATAGTTTAATATAAAATTAGTTTTGACTTATGATTCAAATGATATTATAAGGTTTTCATCTAGAGATGTGGGATGGTTAATGGGAACATAGGCTTTAACATTTAAAATGAACTATTGGTGTTCTAAGAATGAAACATATTTTCATGTTGTGGTTAAATGTGAGGTTAAGGAAATGTGACTGGAATATTCAGTAGGAAATTATATCATCTAATGATTTAAAGATATCATGATAACTTGTGTGAATATGTGAAACATAAATTGTGTCGGCATAGAACTATAATGACTTGACTTGATAATATTTTCGTTGACCAAATTTTGATCTATGACTTAGATGATGTTTAGGATAAAGATGGAACTAAACTTAGATGGGAATGTGACCTTGGTGAGATGGGTTATTGATTATAATAATGTGCACTAAATAACTCTAATCCGTGAATTGATAAACAAAATATGTGTGTACTTCTTTTAATATGAAGTAAGAACTTCATATATATGTAATTTGATTGGATGGATGTTAGGCTTTGGACTTTAACTCCTAAAAATTGAATTAATAATGAATAATTGATCGAAAGATACATAAATGAACGTGGGTGTGTATAGGCATGAACCTTTTCGGATTTTTTCATAAGGTTCCATTTTGAGTTTATGTTTTGATAAATGAAAAACCTATTTGTAAAGTTACAACGTGCCCTAATAGGTTTAAAATACATTCAAATGATATAAAAACATCGTGATAGGGCCTTCTTAAGGTTTTTTAGACCTAGGCATGCATTTTTTATATTTGTTTGGACAAATAGGTACTCGGTGTGTAGGCTAATGTATAGTTGACCTTAGAAAACTTAAACCTTCATATTTTTAACTCTCAGACCTCCCTAACCTTTAATACTTAGACTTCTTATCAATCCTTTCAGTTCTATAAGGTCAACTATATATTAGCCTACACACTGAGTACCATCCCTCGCCTTATCGCGATGTTTCTATATCATTTTAATTGTTTAAGCCTATGTTCCCATTAACCATTCCACGTCTCTAGATGAAAACCATATAATCTTATTTGAATCATAAGTTAAAACCAATTTTATACAAAACTACGTTCAAGAATCTTTAATTTAGATATAAGATTTGTTCAACTCGGCCTTGATGTGAATTAGTTATGCTAAGTTGAAATCAGCCTCTTTCTCAATTGAATTTTTGGAAATCAAATTCTGACCTTCTCCCCTTAAAACATTCATAATTATTTTTTCCAATATAGTTTGAACTTAAAACAAATTTTATATGAAATTAAACTTCCATGGCTTCAATTTGACCTAAATTTGACCCTAATTAGATTTAAAATGAATTAGTTATGATTTTTGTAACTTGACCAAAAATTGTTGGACAGTGGAATCCAGCCAGCTAGCTGGAAAGACCTTCCCAGTCGACCGATACCTTCTGTCCAAGTCTCTCAAACACTCCAGACCCTACCGAATGACTGGTAGGGTCCTTCCAAACAGCCGAAAGCAACCTCAGAGCAACCTGTTATGTGTTCTTCTTTAATTTTTCCAACTTAAATTAACCCTATTCCAATTTCACTACTTCTCATATATTTTTATACGTCATTTACATCATTTTTTACCATAAAAAAACTAGATTCCTCATTCAATTTGTAAAATCAACTACTAGGAACCACAAATTTCAAGACATTATAGACACGCAAACATATAAACTCATGATTTTTCATACACAAAATCAAATATGCACACACATTTATATATATTTTCCATATCACAAATGGACTAAATGTAAGGTCCAAGAGCCCCTACCTCAAGATTTTTCAAGCCTTAGCCACGGTCACTTGTGATTCTTTCAAGCCAAAATCAAAGTCTAAGCGTTTTTTTTTTTTTTTTTTTATATCTTTCTCATGTTCACGAACCTACAAGCAACCCTTCCATGGCTTAATTCTTCATCAAACCCCAAATATCCCTCAAGATCTAACTTTCTCTCTATTAGATTTGTAAAAAATCTCACAAACACACACATACACACACACACACACTCACTCATGGTGATGAAGAAGAATATGAGAATGGTGATGATAGAGTGAAGAACATGAAAATGATGACCCCTCTTTCTCTCTTCCCTTATTCTTTTTTTTTTCTTTCTTTTCTTCCTTTCTTCTTATTCTCTCTCTATCTCTCGGTTCTTTCCCAAAATAAGAGGCCAATTTGATCTCTTTCTATCTTTTCTTTTCCTTTTCCCCATTTTTTACTTGGTCCATAGTGTGACACATGTCCCACTCACATCTATACAATTGTTTGGCTTCCTTAGGAAGCTTTGTTACACATTCCAATAAAATGCCACATGGCCACAACACTCGTATACCTATATGGGAAAAGAACAATCTCATAATTTAATGAAATTTGAACTTGTGGCTTCATTTTTCGCATAGATTCTAAAAATATGATTTATGTCTCTAATTTTCAACATTAAAATTTCCTAATTTACTTGTGTCCTAAATTTGACTGTGTGACCCTATAGTCTACATTAGTCCTGATTAAATCATTAAAATTATCCTTTAGGTTCATAATGTCATATTTATAATTTATAAATTATATTTACAATTTATTTAACAAATTCTCATTTAATTAGTTATCTACCATTAATTTAGACAAGAAAATTACCAATTTGCCCTTTGATAATTTTCCAAGTTGTAATAATAGGCTTACCGACTAAGAGACCCCCGATCGTAGGTATATCATGTGAAACACAATCTGGCTAAGAGACCCTGACAAGATGTAATAATAATGTACAAGAAATCGTGTGAGATAGCATTTAAAATTGATATTGCAAAACTTTAACTTTTAACTTTTAGCTATTTAAACTTGTAGAATATTTATGATGCAATTAAAAGTAAGCAAATGTTTAAGTCATAGTTCTTGTATTATCATCAAAACATGTTTGCATTTAAGTAATAAAGAAGTTTACAAAAATACACTTTAACAAAAACAACATCAGTTTCAGATATAAGATTACTTACCTGTGGTCCAAAGCCCACAATTGCATTCTTATTGACTTGATTTACTAATCATCTCATTTGCATTTCCTTGCTGTTGATCTTAAATCATAGTTCAACATAATGATACTTCATTAGCACTCATCATAGCTTAAAGTATCTCTTTACTTTAATGTTTAGTTTCTTTTGAATTTAGTCTTGCTGTTTAGGATTCCTTTAGATTCTCTAATTAGGGTTCCTAATGATTTATAATTCATTTTATGGCTTACTTGAGCCTTTAAGGGCATTTTGGTAATTTTACCCTTTTATATCCCATATTGTTTGACACTTGATTTGCCTAAACAGACTTTATTTTTTAGTCTAGGAGGTCCTTGAACCTTAGAGTAGGCCCCCTTTTACTTTCTAAGTTCATCTAATTGCTTAATTAAGTCGTAAGGGTATTATTGTAATTTTACCATTTTTATCATATGTCTTAAATACCTAATTAACTTAAATGGAGCTCATTTTTGGACTCGAAGGCTCTTAAAACATTGGTATGGGTCCCTATTTACTTCTTAGACTCTTCTGGTAGATTAATTAAGTCTTAGGGACGTATTTTTCATTTTATAATTTGTTTTAGAGTTTTATTTTTCTTAAACGAACATCATCGTTGGGTTCAAAACGTAAAAAATAATTAACTTAGAGTCTTTTAGAGCTTAATTAGCATTCATGTGGCTTACTTCATGTTCAGGGGCATTTTTATAATTTTACATATTCTTGTGACAGCATTTTTGGAATCCCAAATGCTCAATTTGTCACGCCCTGGATTTCCACAAACCCGGGGAGCGACTGAACGAAATAAAAGAAAAGAAAAGAAAAGACAATGCAGTAAATTTAATTGAAATCTCCATCATCATTCCTCAAGTTTCTCCCACAATTTAAGTAAAGATTCGACATTCAATATAACTCAAAATCATTCCTCAACATAGCTCAAGTACTCCCCTTAATTAATGCCCAAATACTTTAAATCATATTTAAAAATGGTTCTTAAAATGTTTTCAAAACCTTTCTCAAAGTGCTCTGTAACGGTTGCCCAAAAAGGGTCTCAAAATACCCTAAGGTGTAGTCCAAGAAGTGGTCAAGATTAAACTTAAATGCTTGTTCCAATTAACGCCCCAAACAATTTAAATCATGTTTAAAAATGACCCTTAAAATAGCCTTAAAGTATCCCCAAAATTTTTCCCAAAGTGATGTCTCGGATAACCTCAAAATGTTCTAGGACATGGTCAAAAGATAGTCAAATATCAGCCCAAGTTTGGTCCTAGTGGATGCCCAAATGTGGTCTTGAAATCTAGGTCACAACATGGCCAAAACATGACCCAAAAAGGTTCCTAAAACAGCCCAAAGTGGGGCCCAAACATGGCCCAAAATAGTGTCCAAATATAGCCCAAAAAGTGTCCAAAAAATGGCTCAAAAAGGTGGCCAAAAGGGTGGCGAAATAGGGCAGGACAGCAGGTTGTAGCAACAGATGGGGCAGCATGGCAACAGGCCAAGGCAGGGCAGGCATGCGCGCGAGTGGGCGACAGGGCGCTCGGGCAGTGGCTGGGCAGTCCAGGTCTGACTCTGAAACTACTGCAACTTGATTTTTCTGATTTCCTGCATTTTTACTATAGAAACAATAGAAATACTGCAAGCAAATCTCTCTGTTGGCTTGCCCCAAAATTTCCCATTTTGTGTCCCCTTTTTCTCAAGCTTTTCAAGCCCTTTTTCCATCCATTTTCAACCCAATTTTCCTTAGTTTCAAAACCCCAATTTTAAGCATGTTTCTCACTCATTTAAGAGGTGTTTTACACACTTATTTTTCACTTTATTTTCCAAAATTTTGGGCATAGTTTCCTTTGTTTTTCCAAGGCTTTTCCACCTAATTTTCACAACATGTATGAATATAAATTCACCAACAACCCACCCTCATACAGTGGCCACAATTCCATCCAACCAAAACATGCATTCTCCATATCCAACATATCCATGTAAAATATAATTAAACTACAATCATCATACATTCATTTGATTCACAACTCCTGCATATTAAAATGGCCCAAGGCCTAAAGTTTACAACTTGTTCCAATACAAAACAAAATAAATTGGGCTATGCCCATACAACCAAAAAGTGCCCCAAGGGCCAAATCTTCAATTTAGTCCATGTCTTCCTGTCCTTCAAGACTTGAAGAAGTCTCAAGTAACCGGGATCTCATCTGAAATATATTGCCCACGAATGGGTCAGCTCAACTGCTGGTATAATGTAATACTAAGACTAGAAACAAATTCAAGGGGCATGGCATGTGCAAGTGTACAGTTCAAGATTATAATACCATTTTCCCCCAATGCTATGCAATGTCTATATGCGTGACGCACACATGCAACTCTATGCCACCCATGTCTCATGATACGGTCCTTCCCTGCTGGCATGAGTACCGCCACGTATGTCTCATTTTCGGTACGTCCCTGATGAAAAAGAGTACCAACGGCCGAATTTTGGGTTTTTCACCACAGGATTTACACCTTCATAATGTCCAGCACCTCGTGCTGACCCACACCATGTTTCCAAGGAATCACATTATGACAAGATGCCATGATTTCATCATACAAGTTCAATGTGACAAATGATCAAACACATGGTGTCCCTTATCCCAAATCATATAACCCAGTTCATGAAGTTAAATTTAAACTTCAAGGCATCACCCTCACAACATATACACATCATAATTGAATATGTCCATACTTATGTAAAGCACGAGTCTCACAATTTCAACAAATTCATAAGGGACATAGATTTCTATTAAACATAACAGCATCAAATCATCACATGGCCTAACCAAAAGGTGTGTCAATAATTACATGGGTTGACAATCTCATGGTACAATTCTATCTATCAAATACATACCAAACAAGGCAAGAAATCACCCAAAAACAACAAGAACAAAAATACTCCAAAACTACCAACTCTAGGCTTTTCAAAGGAGCTACTTCCTAGGTGATCTCCTAACCTTAGATATACATTTACAGCAATTCAAATACATGTAAAAACACAAAGGAACTTGAATCTATTGCTAGCTTAGCACTACATCATACCTAAAATCAGTTTTTCTTAAACTGCGGTGGTTGTGTTTGCTGGATAGCCAAACTGTTTGGTGAAAATATAGATCTTGGGGAGGGGAACAATTTCTCAAAAGGAAGCTCGGCGAAAATCCCACTCGAAATGCATGTTTCGAAGGCTTGAAACTTGAAAAAGCTAAGGCTTTTCTCTTCTCTCTCTCTCTCTCTCTCTCTCTCAAGAACGTGACCTGCTGCATATACAGAATGAATTCTGTATAAATGTGTGTCTAAGTGTCCTATTTATAGTGAGGGACCAAAGGGTTAAGGACAAATGACTATTTTGCCCTTAATGAGCCCGAAAACTGTTACTCTACAACCCGTTCCTAAACACTTCAATTCAAAATTTTGCTTTAGCCAATGTTTATAAAATTATTTTAAATGAAAACTTTCAGAGGGAAACATCTTTGTTTGAGGTCGGTTTTTGGCCGTTTCCATCCGGGTCACCCGAGTGCCATTTTTGTCCAATTTCAGAAACTGTTTCCGTTTTTGCTGAAATTTTTACAGCAGTTACCTCACAATATTCTAAGCATATTTCTCTTCTATGACACATGCCAAATATGCTTCTAAACATGTCATTCGGTGAGATAATGTAAAAAAATATTTTGCTGACAAAACTATGCATACAAAATGTCCTACCGGAAAAAACAAAAAAATTTTCCTCATTTTTCTCTCATTTTTCAGATCTCTACACAATTAGACCTCACCATTAGGTCTACAACATCCAACAATGTTGGTTATGCCCTGTTCTATTTTTTTCCAATGTATCTGGTAGCCTATTTATTACTAAGGACAATCCAAGAATTAACCATTTTTGTGTATCTATATTTGTATATCTCTTTTAATGAAACGAATTTCACCATTGAGTCCGGAACTTCAAATACCTTCAGGTAGGTACCTTCGTGATTATTGGTGTCCATTTGAATCTTAATTTTACACCTAGGATGTATTTGAAATTAGTCCAGTTCATTCGTTCATATATTTTGTTACTAAGCCAATTTTCATGAGATTTCCTCTGACATTTCTTCAAAGGGTTTTCATTCTCTATGATTGAAATTGAGCTTGGTGCTCAATCTCATCTCTAACCCATTTTATATGAATTTTTTTTTTGGAAACCCTATAGCATGTAGTTTAAGTCCCAGCCATTCAAAGTATGTTTTGTTTTAGTCAAAATTACAACCCATTTCCATGCTTCAATAATGGCAGTTTGAACTATTTTTGGGTCATTTAGGTTCATTTTCTTTGTGTATTATGCATAAATATCTTATTGCATGCTCATATAATCTCTCATACAATTTAAAATAATAAGGTTTTATAAAACCATTCTAGAGAGAGAAATTTGAGTTTATGGGTTACCTCTTATAGCAACCCTTTTTCTTGCTTCTTCTTGAGCTCCAATGGCTTCTTGAATCTTCTCTTGGTTCTAGTTTGGGTGTATAATACACATGCATGCATAACTTTCTTCAATTCCTCTTTCTCTCTCTTCTCTATCTTTCTACATGGCTGGAGTAAAGCTGATAATAGGCTTGTATATGCAGCATTGTTGTTGTATATCACTATATATATGAGAGAGACTTTGAGGGATAAGAGAACTTGGACACATGTTCATAGAATCCAAATTTGGCCTATCATCTCTTTACACCATGCCACCTCATTATCTCTTGACTTATCCATATTTTCTAGCCCTAATAATTTGACTTTTGGTGGAATGTGGTAGAACATTCCACTAGCTACCCATTTTATATATATTACATATGCTTGAGTGTGGGTGTGGTGTAGGTACACCACACTTGGTCCATTACATCTTGACCACACATCATTGATCATGCTTTTACCTACTATGATGTCTTCCAATATCATAATGTCCTAATTACCACACATACACAATTTGGTTGAGGGACCATTGTAATATCCTAAATCTTATTACTTTCATTATACTCTATTTCTATATGTGAATCCACTTCAAAGAATGATAAAGTGTGGATTAGAGTATGCCCTAAGCATGATTATGTAATTCAAAATGATGAGTTTACTAGTATGGATAGTAAGATAATAATTAAAATCTTAGTAGGAAAAATTAGGAACAAAACAATATTTCTAGTAGTCTTTTTAAATTATTCTTGAGGTAAAACATGATTAATTAGGTTAATCCTTGTTCTAAGGTTAAACATAATTAGAGAATTCTAAATTAGAGATGATCGATGTGAGAATACAACTTAATGTCGAGGGTTATGATTTAATTGAAGTTACGGCTAGTGTTAAACAATGATTAACACACAAGTGAATATGAAAAATTAGTAAATGAAGTGCACTTAAGCAAGATTAGCATAACACATGAAGGGAGCACATTTAATCAAGATTATTTCGATTATTATAATAGATTATTACAATAATTAAAAAACATTTAAATAAATCAAGATGAGACAATGAAGGCTATGAAAACTTGATAAGATCTCGATTTTGAAATCGACACAAAAAATAAATAAATAAGTGATACAAGTACATGATGAAGAAATAAAATTAATCGAGAATTTTTCGATAAGAATAACATGTTTTTGGTATAGACTAAACACAATGGAACGTATCAAAAATAAAATAAATGGCACGTAAATGAAGCATGAAAAAATCAAAATTTTTATGAGAATACCAAGAGATTTTACGACAATTGAAACACAACTTCGAAAATTCAAGAAACACACCCAAATTGCCAAATAAGGCATAAGAAAAGAAAAAGAGAGAACATAAGGCCAAAAGTGTAGGCTTAAAGACTTGAACCCAAGACTAAAAAAAGATGGGGAATCTTATGGCCAAAAAAGAAGAGGCAACTTGGCTACAGCACTTTTGTGCTATATATCCCACAACACACACACACACACACACACACACATATATATATATATATATATATAAAAGCTACATAAAATTTTAAATCTGCATGTTCAAGAGTTGAGGTGTAAACACCTCATTGGACCTTCACACGAACCAATCACCTTTCATGCAAAAATCTAACTATATATATGTGTGTGTGTGTGACATATGCATATATGCATGTTGCGTGTGTGTTTAGGAGAACAGAACAAGAGTGTGTGCATGTGTGTTCGGGTAGAGAGAGACTTGATGAGAGAGAAAGTGAAAAAGAAGAAGAAGAAACCAGAAGCAAGAAGGAAGAGAGAAAAGCAATAGAGAGAGAAGGAAAAAGCTAAGAGAGGTAATTTTCTCTCTCTAGAAAATTTGCCAAAATTTATTTTTGAGCTTATTTATGACCTGTAATATGCAAGCAAGTGTTACTTATCTAACTTAAATTAGTTTGTGATAGATTATTGGAAGGTTCTTAAAATTGTTATATCTAAATTAATTATGTTTAATTAGTAATCTTAATACATGATTAGTAAATTAAGTTAATCTTAATTGGGTTAATTAGGATGTTTAAGTGAGGCAGACTTGTATTAATACTAAGTTATAACCGAAACCTTATAATTATCCAGATTAATTTTGATTAGAGAAAGGTAAAAAGGATAATTGTTCACATCGGCAAGGGACCCATAATTTGGAATATCTAGCTCACCATTGTTGACTATTCTTGAGGAGTTTGTGTAAATATTTGTTTATATATATGAATGTATTATACATATGATATATATACATATATACACACACACACACATAAAAGGGACAAAAATCATATTAGTAAAAGAGAGGAAATATAAAGCTAATAAGAGCAAGACACTTCAAATATGTGAGAATTCACAAAGTGACACCTAGCCCACATATAGATACATGTTTGTATCTATTATGCCTTACAAAATAATTGTAGAGACAAGCAAGAAGCTTTCTAAAATGTGTTGGACAAAATAATAGAGCAAAAAAGAAAGAAGAAAAAAATAAGAGAACAAGAAAGAGAAAAAAAAAGGCTTAAGGAGGACTAACTTAGAGGTTGAATTCTTGAACAATCAAAGTATGAATTTTGGTCCTAATCTCTTCTTCTTTCATTTAATCAGAAGAGAAACATTTAAAAATGATTAAGAACTCAAATTCAATTAAGAATTGAATGAAATTCTAAACTAATCTTGAGATCCTAATAAGTTTTGCATGGAATAGTAATTATATGGATACAAGAGCAATATATATGATGTTGAAGGATGCATTATGATTAATGAGTGTTGATTAAACTAATTGGTTAATGATTAATGGTGTTAAAACAACCCTAGCACTACCTAGGTTATAATTAGCATGATTAGATTATAAAAGGAACTCTAAATGTGAGAAATGGTAAGGAAAAATGCTGCTAAAAATTAAAAGAAAACACCTTAATTAAAGTTAAATGATTAGTCTAAATGATAATTCAAGATGCTAGATATAAGTATTGAAACAACCAACACTTGGAAGTTAAAAATGAAGCTTATATGATGAATAAATAGGGATGGTGCAACTGATGTCCCAATTTTTTAAAAACCTTATATTTGATGTAAATGAATTCTAACAAAAGTCAAAGGAAGCTCCAATGGAATTAGAATATGAGAGATTTTATCAGAATCTCAGATTGTGTTGTTTGAACTATAATGGGACAAGTGTAACTAAATAATGTTACGTTGCACTCAAATATGGTTCTAATATGAAATATATGTATGTAGGGTTCCTTAAGAGAGAAAGAGCATCAAGGAATGCTTTAATAACATAAGGTGAGTAATCTGGTTCCCTGAAATAGTGAATTGAATGCGATATTGTCAAACATATTATTCTGTGTTTTAATAAGCAAAGCATTATGTTATATTCTTTATTAATAAAATTGAAGTATATTTGATAAATAGATTTGCAAATTCGTGGATAATCACACGATTTAGAATGTGCTTCTGTAGATGCCATTACACGGGCCCCTTTTATTATGTCTTTACCGGGGGACCAAGAACCGGTACGCCTATAAGTATGCTAGAGATCTCTTCAGTGTCACTATAAGTGACTGTCATTATATATGACATTCCGTTCAAAATCTGAGTCGACGAGGATTATTCCATTTCGACCATTGTAATGGGCATGCTAAATGATATTTGAAATCTATTATGAGCTTTATTGGGATACTTATTGCTATTCAAATGTTTAAATAGCAATTTCGTTTTTGAAAATGCATTTGAAATGTTTCAGTATTGTTTGATATCCATGGTTTTATTTAAAGTTTCCTTTGCTATAAAAAAACCCATAATAGGGCATTGGTATTATTCATTGAGCTTTGTTAACTCACCCCATTTCCCAACCAAATTTTCAGGTAATGAAGCTTAAGATGGAGAGGGAACTTAAGGAATAAGAGTTTGTAAAATTATATAGCGAGACTTACAAATATCTCTTTTAAGCCTATGTAGGCTTCTGTATATATAAAATGACCATTTTGTGTATTGGTCAGTTGTAGATGTAAATGACTTGTAATAAATTTTACAAGTGTGAGTTTGATATTAAACTTAGATTTTCTCTGATCAAATGAGATTGGTATGAGTTTGATATGAACCTAACAAGTTAAAAATGCTACGCTTCCGCTATATTAATAAATTGTCCATTATACAGCCCATTTGATTCTGTATGAGGCCTCAGTGGCCGGTCATGGACCATAACTTCATCCTACGTGGGGTGTGGGTCGTGACAACCATAGCCTTTAATCAAAGTGCACTAGTGCACTAATTCACCAAAAATTTCTTATGTGTTAATTCATGATTAACACTAATTAGGTTTGATATCAAATATTGATTTTCTCATTCATATACATTTATAGGAATGACTATCATTAATTAAATGGCTATGGCATTTACATGTTCCTTTCTTTCTAGATTCATATTTTAATCACCACAAGAAAATTGTTCATTGTTCAATTAAAGCTAATCTCCAATAATAATTATCATTAGTCATGATTACCTAATAATTACTAGGTTAGGGTGTTACATGAATTTTCCTTCAAATCATCCCAGGTTACTTTTATTGCCTTCTTTTTGCTTTTCTTTATGTCTTTTTTAAGTTGAGTACAATCAGCCTTTATGTGTCCCAACTTTTGACATTCAAAGCAAACAAGGGGATCCTTTTTTAATGGCTCTTTTTTGCTTGATTCTCTTTTTGTCACCTTCTTCCAAGTTGCTTCTTTCTTAGATTATTTTTAAATTTTTTTTTGATCAAGGCAATATCTTTATCATCATTGTCATTGTTTTCTTGATCATCATCATCATCATCATCTTTTTCTTCACAATCATGGGATGATGATTTGAGAGCAATGCTTTTCTTTGGTTTGTTATCTTCTTCATGACTATTCATGGTAAGTTCATGGGTCATGGGAGAACCGAGAAGCTTATCAAGGCTTAGGACATTAAGATCCTTGGATTCTGAAATGGCTCACCTTAGCTTCCCAATTTCTAGGTAGTGAACTGAGAATCTTTCTTACCATTTCAACATTAGTATAACTTTTACCAAAATCTTTTAGGGAGTTAATAATATTTGTGAATCTAGTAAATATTTCAAGAAAATATTCATCAATATTTATTTTAAATAGTTCATAATTATAAACTAGCGTGTGTATTTTAGATTTGTTTATTTGATTTGTACCTTCATAAGTAACTTCAAATTTATCTCATATCTCCTTTACGGATGTGCAATCGGAGATTCTATTAAACTCATTTGCATCTAAGACATTACATAAATTGTTCATTATCTTAACATTGGGCTGAATTTACTTGAGTACATTTTCATCCCATTCACTTTCTTTCTTAGCTACCTTAGTAGAGCTAGAAGCTTCTAAAGCTTTCAAAGACATGAGGATCATTATAATGACTCTCCAAATCTCATAATCGCTTGAAGATAGATCTTCATTCTAACCTTGCAATATTTGTAATTTTGACTACTAAATAAAGGAAGTCTATTGATTGATTGTCCTTCGGTAAAGAAGGTTCTCATAACATTTGTCATATCTTTTCTTTTAGAGTGTTAACTTTACAATCAAGAAACGAGGCTCTGATACTACATGTTACCTAGAAATATACCCAAAAGGGAGGTTTAATATGGGTATTTGGAAAGTAGTTTCTACTTTTACAAACTTTAAATATTAATGCAAAGTCAAGCACAAAGTATGTAAAAAATAGAGAACAAACAGATTTTTACGAAGTTCTTCCTACGTCCTCGAATCAAGCTCCCCGCTTGAGTTTTTCCACTATTTGAACTCCTTCTGGTGTGGAGATCAAACATTTACAATGAAAATCTCCCTACTTTTTTCCTAGCAAAATCCCTTTTGCCTCACAAGGGTAACACCTACCCTCAAAGTCACACCGCAATGAGAAATACAAACAAGATACCAAATGATACTCTTTTCTAGAGCTAAATGGTACAATGAGAACTCACTTTAATGATTGATAAAAAAAATATTTGAGTATTTAAGAGATGAGAGAACTTTGAGATCTAGATCTAGAAATAAAATAAGATCTCAAGTCACTTTGAATATGTAAAATGTAAGAGCATGTAAGAATTAGCAATAAATATTTTCAACAACCTCTATATATAGGCTTTTGAAGAATATAGTCATTGGACTCAAAATATGGCCGTTGCCTCCTTTTAAATCTGTCAAAACTTAAATCTGAAAGTATCAAATCAACAAAATCAATCAATTGAGTTCATCAATTAGTTGACTAAATCATAGTTCAGTTAACTGATGAAGTCAACTGATTTGTCCAAAGGCTAGAGATTAGTTGTATACAAAGTCATTCAATCAACTGATTCTTAGATTCAGTCGACTAAATCTTCTAGTGTCAATTTGTTCAAAAAAGGCTTATAAGTTTCAATCGACTAAGTGTTTGATTTGGTCGACTAAATTTGATAATGAATTGAGGCTTGGTGTATAGAACACATTCAGTCGACTGAATTTGATAGTGGCAAAATAGACATGTTTTATGAGCATGATTCAGTCGACTGAGTTTGATAGTGGCAAAATAGACATGTCGCCTATTTTGTTCAATGTTATTTTTTTTTTCAAATAATTTGACTTTTCAAAGCTTAGAGTTTATCAAGGTCATGCTTTTGAGAAATCATTTTGTTGATTGATTTTAGTTTGATCAATTAAATACTTGAGCATTATACATTTCATCAATCAATCTTAGTTTACTCAAAAATCTAAAATAAGGAAAAATAAAATCTTCACTTGTTTTCTTGGGCTTGAGTTCTTTTTTCTTGTGTTTGCTTGATGCTTGATCATGTGAGAATATTATCGTGTGGTTGAGCTTTTTCTTCCTTGGTTAAACTTCCTTTGAGCTAATTGACCTATTTGCATTGTCACTCAAGATAAACTATTAATAGTTATAGTCAATGCCATGTTATTATCAAAATTACTAAAAACCCTTAGTTGAAACCTTTAGGGCTAACACCTTAGAACTCCACCTTCAGTTGTGTCCTTGCATCCGCTGGAGTTAAGAGTACCCAAAAATATTAAATTCTTCTTCAAATCTGGAACGCGTCGAACAACTGTCAAAGTGCTGACAATATCATCAAACATCTTAATCCAGATTGTGCCAATACCCACAGTCTTGCAGGGTATGTCATTACCCATCAAGACGATACCACCATCATTAGGCTAATAAGTGGCGAACCAATCCCTATTGGGACACGTGGTAAAAGCATCCTGAATCAAGAATCTACTCGTTTCCTGATTGTACACGACTAAAAGCATTTCTATATCTGAAGGAGTATCCTCCACAACTCCAACAACATTAGAAGATTTATCATCCTTTTTCTTATGTTGTTAATGGTGCAGCTACTGCCCTTCATCTTTCTTTTTCCGTTTTGGATAGTTCCATTTTGTATGCCCAACTTTATGACAATAATAGCATTCAATATATGTCCTAGATCTAGACTTTGATCTAGATTGACCTTTGTTTCCTAATCCCTTGTTATTAGTTCTTCCTCTGACAACTAAACCTTCGACTTGGTCTTCACCACCATTGCTAGACACCTTTTTTTCCCGCAATTCTTGAGAGTGCAACAAAGACTTAACATCTTCTATCAAAATAGCGTCTTTACGATAAAGCTTATAGTAACAAAATACTCATACGATGGAGGCAAAGAACATAGTAAAATCAAGACTTGATCTTTATCTTCCAACAAGACATCAACATTTTTTAGATCCATAACCATCTTCTTGAACTCATTCAAATGATCTTTTATGGGTGTGCCTTCCTTCATGTGCAAAGTAAAGAGTCTTTGCTTCAAGCACAGATTGTTAGTGAAAGACTTTGTCATGTAGAGGCTTTCCAATTTCAACCACAACTCAGCAACTATTTTCACCTATGAAACTTCTTGGAGTACCTCATCTGCCAGGCACAGATGAATTGCACTAGGTGTCTTTTCATCAAGTTCTTCTTTCTCTACGTCGGTTATCGAATCTGAAAATTTTTGTTTGCCAGCTAGAGCTTTGTGCAAACCTAGTTGAATCAACAGAGTGCGCATCTGTATACGCCATAGGCTAAAGCTAATATGTCTGTCAAATTTCTCAACTTCATATTTTGTTGTCATCATGAACAGTGCCATTAATAGTACCCACAAATAATATTGTGGACTGTGAATAGTGCTACGAACAAGTATTACAAACAATACTGATGAACAATATTGCACCGACTCTAATACCAATTTGTTGCAACGACGAAAGCATAAATACTAGTTTGTGGACAAACCAGAAAAATAAAGAATGAACAATTAGTAAAAAATTAAATGTACAAAACAATCACACAAGTGCACAAGGATTTACATGATTTGGCCCCAGGCCTACATTCACAAGCAAAGAAAAGGAAGAAGGTTTCACCTAATTGAAAAGAGAGTACACTCACTCACAAAATATACAGATTATTTCTATGTATAATTCTCTCAAAACTCACTCAAAAGAACTCTTCACTCATTGCGCACACTTCTCATTGCCTAAACCCGCGTCCTATTTATAGCAATTGATGGGGAGACATTTAAGCGCATATCAAGTCATGCACCACTCTTGCTCTCGATGCTGCTTCAAAAATTGCAGTTGATGTTTCTCTTCTTTTCCATCTCAGTTAATGTTGGCCTTGAAAAACCCTTATCCTGGTGGGATTCTGCCCACACTGACACAAGACTAACTACCCAAAACGACCCTTCTCCCTTAAATGGCCTGGAATTTTTAAACCTAGCATATAATGAATTGGTGATACCAAGTCAGACAAACTGCATGATTGTCAATTGCGGAATCATAATATCATTTTCCTTCATTTGGAACAAGGTGGAATGGACTTCATGTCTCTGCCACAATCCTAGATCGAGACCCACCTGACAACCCAACTAAGTCAAACCCGATCCCTAACGAAAATCCTCCTCAAGAATTGTAAAGAAATTCTTGCATGGACTGGGTCTTGGGAGGGTAATTGAATGATGTACTGAAACGAACACAAACAGGAACAGAGACTGGAAGTTGATGTCTTGTCTGAGACACACCAAGAGATTCATGTTGTGGTTGAAGTAAAAGACAATACTTGACTCCAAACTCCATCCTATCTAAGTACGTAGCTTAACAACAATCCATCCATATGCAATATACATGTATTTTTTGATTTATTTAATTTTTATTTTTTTATTAAAACTAAATAGTCACATGATATACATGTAAATGCATACCTGACACAACGATTGTAACACGTACGTAGATAGAAAAAAATTTCTCTTACCTGATTTGGAACCAAGCACTCTTCTAAGGTAAAAACCCCATGGAATTTTTTTTCCCTGAAATGACTCTTGCAAGAGAAAAGTTTGGGCACCTCACTAGTCACAAACTAATGACTTCTAATCTCACGTCAGCTTCCATATATATTCAGGGAACACAGGAATTAAGATTGTATGAATTGAATTTATAGCATGGATGGCGTTGTGTTTTCTTTTCAGACACTTTCCTTGTTGGTAACAATGTGTTAACTAAATAGGATGGAATAAATTTATAATACTACATAAATATAGGTAAAAAGAACTGTTCGTCAACTCAGTCCAGCGATTGAACATGAACCTGTTTTATCCCACAAGAATTCAAGCAACTCAGCAAATCCAGACCACATCTTCAAGAAAAGGAGGAAGAAAAATTTCAGGGCCTAAAGATGGCCCCAATTTGAGAATCCTGATGGCAAAGCAAGGCAGCAAATTAGAAATCAATGCTTAAGCTCGTATTTTTGGGAAGCAAATAGCTTCAAGACAGATCAGGCATCAGTGGACTGATCTTCCTAGACCTGGCAAACCATGCCTACTTTTTAAAACTTCTGTCCAGGGACATTGAAGAGTTGCATCTCCATGACACTGCAATGGCCTGTTTCATATATAACATAAAGCAATTAATCTATTTTCTTTGGACCAAATATTAACAAAGAAATAACACAAGGCTATCACATGGAAAGGCTTAGTATTAGAGTGACCTTTACATCAGCCAACAAACTCACCATTTTTGTTTCCAATAAATCTCCTCTTAAAGAAGAGCTCTGCTGTAGTCACATTTTGCCTCCTCAAGGTTTCCAGCTGCCACCCATTCTCGAGTTGAAACTCCAAGCTAGTAATTTTGTCATTTAAAGCATGTATTCCTTTTAACAATTTCAATTCATCTCGACTTCAAAGACAATTTTTCTAGCTCATCATCAGATATGCCTATGGGCCAAGAGTTCACAATCAAACCTTTACAACTTGGATGCTCACACAACACAGGCCAAAATTAGAATAATCAAGTAGCAGATATGGATTTCGCAACTGAAACAAATGGGAATCGATCCAAACACTGCCTTGGTAAATGCTCTGTATGGATAATAGGAATTCATTTGCCCAAAGTGTATTCACCAGCACTTTATCAAGACTAGCCCAAATTCTTGTAGACAACACCCCCCCCCCCCCCCCCAACAAAAAGAAAAAAAAAAATTATATATATATATATATATATATATATATTGCACCATTTGTATTTATAAACCCAAATAACCAGCATCAATAGTGCTTATGTCCCATTTAAGACTGGAAAACTCTGCCATAGCTGATTGTAAGAGAAGACATCCTCCAAAACATACAGAAGCCAAACTCACTATTTTGAAATATCCCTCAATTTGTCAAGGCAAGTTATATTGATCCTTCAATTCTGACAATACTTCTTCCCAAAGAGAAGTTCTTTCATGCTGGGAGCATTTTGCATAAACCACAGAAAACATGTATTACTAATTTCAATCCCAGGAAACTTACACATTCATGCATACCTAATTTATGCCTACCCCAACCCAACATATTAAATCAAACAACAACAAAAAAAAAAAAAAAAAATTAGCAGCAGCAGCGAAGAACGTCAAGCATCAAATAATAACCAGGTCTCCACTAACCAAAGGTTTCACTAAGAACTCATGCATAAGTTTGAATAACAATAAAAAGGAGAAAACATAAAAACCTTTTTTTTGGCCCGCGGGGGGGGGGGGGGGGGGGTAGACAACCAAGGCAGCAATGCATATATATATAGAATAAAACTTACAACTGAGATACAAAACAACATAGGAAGCACCTAAAGCAAAATTACCTGGCTTTAGACAGACTTCCTTGTTGCACCCGAGTCTATCCACCGAGCACCCCCTTGTGTCAAAAGTATGATAAGGGACCCTGCTCTGTGTGGG
The DNA here is from genome assembly GCA_008638375.1 of Nyssa sinensis. Classification (NCBI taxonomy): domain Eukaryota; kingdom Viridiplantae; phylum Streptophyta; class Magnoliopsida; order Cornales; family Nyssaceae; genus Nyssa; species Nyssa sinensis. The sequence continues at coordinate 36,181,468 of CM018032.1, forward strand.
TCGGGTCCAGGTCTGGACCTCAAATCGTTGCCAGGTTGTGAACTTCCTGAACATAGATTCTATTAACTTTGGTAATATTGTAAACCTCAAAGCATGAAAAGTAGCAGTAATGTCCTGAATGATACTACATATTTATATATATGAAAGATTACAAGACACAGTTCACAACCCAAAAAATAGGAAATTAGTTGAGTATGTCGAAAGTGAAGTGTGGGTAACAAGTTCCAGATGCGCTGGAAGATCTCTGCTGGAGTTATATTGGTGCTGATAGTGGTGGCAGTGGAGGCGTTGGTTGTCAAGTTGATGACAGTGGCAGTGGCGATATCCAGGTGGTGATAGTAATAATGTGAGGAAAATGTAGAATTTAACCCTTTGTCACTTACGGAAAAATAGTTCTAGGTTCACTACCCACACAACCATATTGCAAATTTTAGTCTCAGGAGTTCAAAAGGAAAAAAATATGAAATGCTTAGCAAAAGGTGTTTGACATGAACATAAACCAAGAGAGGGTGGAAAAATTTAAAAAAAAAATTAAGTGAATTACACAGCTGCATATGAACATCTAAAAATTTGTCCACTTGTGGGAGATAGGTTCTTCAGCAATAAGCATATATTGAATAGTATGCTGGTAGGCCGGTGCTCTAATTTCTCCTTCCCAATGCTGAACAACTCAATGAATTTAATGGAAAGATTGCAAGTCAGTAATGAATAGTTATAAGAACCATGCAAAAATGCAAAAGTTCGAAAGTTGTTTTCGGTAGAATTAGAGAACCTACAATACATGTTGAGGAGCAAAGACTCAAATTATACCAACCAACTGCAAAAAATAAAGCAATGAATAAGAAGTCAGGAAGCATATCAATAAAAAAAAAAAAAGGGTATCCACTTCTTTACTAATTAATGAAATCACTAAAAAATTAATACGCAATTATAAAAGGCAAGAAATCAGTTTAACAAAACTCATATGAAAGGGAGGAAGAATAAATCAAACAGAACAGGACGTCAATAAATTATTCAACTTAGCCTTACACGTCTATCCAAGTGTGATCCTCTAAAACAGATTTTCTGCTATTCAAATAGGCCTGGTATGGGAAGAGTTTCATGTGGACTACACCCTAAGGGTCTTATGGAAAGAAAAAATTGATAACTTATTTGAATCTATTAGTTATATACCTCAAGGAAGCACTGGAATTAAATATGCAGAGATTAGAGTATGTTTTTGGGAGGGCACTAAAAATAAAACAAAACAAACAAATAGAAAATGTAAAGATGGGGTCAGTGTAAGTTTTCTTCAATTAATGCAACTTAGCAGACAGTGATGGTTAGCATACTCCACAGTGGTATGCTGCTAAGTAGGCAATATAATCAGTGTGTGATATAATAAATGGAGGACAAGTCATACTTCCAGACTACCTTATTATCACACACCTTGAGATGTAGGACCGCTTTAGAAAACTTTGAATAAAGTTGACTAAAATTAGTTTTGTAGTGAGTTCTGGTATAGAAATCTTGTAGGGTTCGGGCTTCATGAGTTTAAAGAAAAGTTTTACGATTTCAGCTTGTTAAAGGGATGGAATTGGTTTTATTTCAAAAGCGAAAGAATGTAGGATTTTTAGAGAAGTGCTTGAGATTCTAGATTGTGAGTATCTTGTCATTTTTAGTTCCAAACTAAAGGCCAATGGGTAGGGCAATGGGTTGGGGACAATCAGGGCTTGATACGGTAGGGTTTTGAGGCAGAAATTGGTGTTCAAGAATACTGTAAATGGTGAATTTTAGCAAAGGTTATGCCACACAACACAAACACAATTTCAAATTCTCATAATTCAATCCTATCAAAATAAAGAGATCACATTAATATTTATAGGCCGCTGGGCAATTCCTTATCCAACTAAGACTTTGACTCAAATATAGAAAATTATAAAATTTTGACTAATAAAGAAATTCTAGACTAATTAGAACTCCAAATAAAATTCAAATAACATAATTTGACCAGAATAAGACTTATGGACTACAATTACAGTCCATGTCCAACAAATCTATAAATTACAAAAATACCTTTTAACTCTTAAAACATAATAAAAATAATAATAATACTGGCTAGTAGTTTACTGATGTAAAATAAACATGAAAAAAGAAGATAATTCTAGATTTTTGGGTTTCCAGGAAATATCCTATTTTCAGTATTCCTTTCTCAATTTTTTGGTGAGTTCAATTGTAATGGAGAATACTCATTAGTTTCCTTACCTTTTGATGTAGGACATATACAGTACTTGCTAAAAACATGTATTTTGTTTCGGAATTGTATTAGGATTGTTTAGTTTCTAATTTTAATTTATTCTTAATTTCTCTAGTTTCCTAGTTTTATTAGGATTAATATAGGAAATATAAAAATTAGTAATTTCCTATTCATATTAATAGTCTTTATTGTATTAGGATTAGTATAAAAATAGGAGTTTTGGTTTCGTAGTCAAAATAATAGTATTCTAAGACTATAAACATAATATAATAGATCTTTATGATTAAGTTTTTTTTTATCAATAATATTAATTACGAATTTTAGAGCATTTTATTCTTTTTTTGAGTTGATTGTTCCCCATTGGGTCGAGGATTCCCCATTTTTTGATATTGATGTTGGTCGTATCCATTGTTCGCATTTCCGTTCCGCATTATTTGATATCCAAGCGATGATTTGCCTAGCTGGATGGCAATTGGTAAAGACAAAATTTTTTATCCTATCAACGACATTAGTAGGAGACCATCCATTACTTGATTAGAGTCTTGAATACAAGAGAATCGTGAAGACAATAGGTATTGCACTGACAATGGAACTCACAGTTAGGTGGACACGTTTCTATTCGGAAAGCTACGCACAATTACAAAAGACGTCGTGACTTTGATGGTAATTTTTTTGAAGACTTTAATGATTTGGGTTTATGATTTGTATGATTGTCTTTACGATATGAGACTTTCATAAGAAAAAGACTATTTTTGGACATAATAAAAACTAATTGGATTCGCAAAAAGATGATGGCTTGATTTGCAGAGGCGTAGACAATTGCAAAGAAAATGATGCATTCGTTCATGGCCAAAAATGATGAGACTACTAATTGATAGATTTTTGCCAAGAAATTATTTGCATATTTTAGAAGATATATATAGGCCAACAGGGAAAAGCACCAGAAAAAGTACGCGTACAATTTGAAATTGTTAAGTAACTTCAACTAATAAGGTTGCAGATATTACACCGTTGAAAGACAAATACATCCTTAAAAGAAGAGTCTATTGTCATGGAAAGTACAAACCAAGTTATTTCATCCATTGAAGAAGATCACAACGAGTTGCAAGAAAATAAAGTTGAATTTATTTCTATTGATGTTGCTAAAACAATTGGTAGGGATTATAGAGAAGGTGAATTGATTAAAAATCCTATTGTGATGAAGAAGAAAAATGTAGTTCAGATTTGGTAGATAAAGTGTGAATCTAGTGACACCAATAGATTTCACAAATTCTTTTATAGAAGAGAAAGAAGAAATTTCCATGGTAGTTGTTCATGCTAAAGATGAACCGAAACTAAATTCATGAAGGATGATTCTAATGCTTATAGTAAGATTGAAATTGCAGTGAATCAAGAAAATAATTTTTGTTTTATTATTGGAGCATTATTATCATCAAAAGAAGAGCCTAAAATTATATACTTCGTTGAAGAGGTAAAGAGAGAAATCTTTGAGACTTCAATTATTCTTAAGATTCAACAGGATTATGGACGAATTTGTGGTTGTGTATGTCCAGTTAACTCGAGGACGAGTTGTTTTTAAGTGAGAGAGATTGATGTAAGACAAGAACGGTACTTGCTAAAAATATATATTTTGTTTCATAATTGTATTAGGATTGTTTAGTTTTCAATTTTAATTTATTCTTAATTTCTCTAATTTCCTAGTTTTATTAAAATTAGTATGGGAAATATAGGGATTAGAAATTTCCTATTCGAATTAATAGTCTTTATTGTATTAGGATTAGTATAAAAATAGAAATTTTGGTTTCCTAATCAAAATAGTAGTATTCTCTAGCTCTATAAATATGATGTAATAGGTCTTTATAATTAAGTTTTTTTTTTATCAATAATATTAATTACGAATTTTAGAGAGTTTTATTCTCTTTTTGGGTTAATTGTTCCCTATTGGGTCGAGGATTCCTCTTTTTTGGATATTGACATTAGTCGTATCCATTGTCCATGTTTTCATTCCGCATTACTTTTTTCTTGTACACAGGGTGTGCCCCCCCCCCCGGGCGGGGCCCCTGTGTTGCTTTTGTCTATAATACTTCTTTAACTTATAAAAGAAAATTTGTGCTTCATAGGAAAATTCTGAATTTACCCATTTTCTTATTAATATGCTTTGCATCACCTTAGGAGCCTCATTTCTTCATGGTTTTATAGGATTAGGAGTTGGAGCTGATTGAGGCTTTCTTTGAGGTTTCGTGTTTCAATGTGTAGGGAGAGAGAGGATGTCATGTGATCGGGACCAAATAAGTTAGATAGATTTGTTTTCCCTATTACTTAGAATTGGTAGGTTTTGAGTGAAATTGTTCTATTGGGTGCTTTGTGGATGGGATGGTCTTATGTTCCTTGTATTTGAAAGATTAAGGTGCCATCAAAAATCTTTTTATTTGGACCATGGTTACCACAATTCGCTTCCACCCCTAGCGAATTGTGAATTGGGATCACTCGATCCAAAACATAGTTCTTTAGCAATTTGGAACGCAAGATTTAGTGTTCCAATCTAAAATATTAGAAGTCCTAAAAAAATCATACCAAATACATACACATCATTGAAATTTTATTTTATAATGGTTTGGATACGTTGAAATCTTTTTGGTGTATATATATAATACCAATATTATTACAAATACAATCAAAAAACATGTCACGTTCCAAGTAAACGTATTTCGTTCCAACAAAACGATCCAAAGAAGCCTACCCCTAACGTACCATGTTCTATAACAAGTGACGATCTACGTTCCCGTTCCCGTTCCCGTTCCCCGTACCATAACGATCCATGTTCCAATTAACATTGATTTGGACTAACAAAGCAATATAGGAAATGAAGAGAGTACATTAATATTTATAGGATTGGGCTAAACTTAATTCAACTAAGACTTTAACTCAAAAAAAGAAAATTAAAAAATTTTGACTAATAAAGAAAATTCTAAACTATTTAGAACTAAAAATAAAATTCAAATAATTTAACTTAGACCCAAAAAATAAGACTTATGAACTACAATTATAGTCCATGTCCAACAAATCTATAAATTACCAAAATACATTTAACTCTTAAAACATAATAAAATAAAAATAAATCTGTCCAGCAACTTCTAATGAAAATAAACATGAAAGAATAAGAAAATTCTAGATACTTTCATTTTTGGGTTTCAGGGAAATATCCTATTTTTCTGTATTCGTTTATCAATTTTTGGGGTGAGATGAATTGTAATGGGAGATGTCCTTGCTTTTTGCTTGTACATGGGTTGCACCTCTTTAGGCACTTTTATCTACCATACTTCTTTTTACTTATTTTAAAAAAAAAATTTTTGCTTCATACGAAATTTCTAATTTACCCCTTTTCCTATTAATATGCTTTACATCACCTTAGGAGACTTGCTAAGTAGATTGATTAGGTTTTGAGAAAGATTGTTCTATAGGGTGCTCTGCGGAGAAGATGGTCCGAGGTTCACCCTATTTGAAAGGCAAAGGTGCCATCAAAAGTCTTTTTATTTGGACTATAACTTTGGAAGTCATACTAACTTCAAATGATCGAACGAGGCATGGGTAGATGATCCTTATTGGTGTTCTATGTGCAAAGAGACTAGTGAGGAAACGAATCACCTTCTCCTTCACTATCTTGTGGATAAGAACTAGTGGTGTACATATGTTGTTTTCAGTGTTCCTGTTAGGACTTTGAGTCATATTTGTGCTGGCTAATCCACGCTGACAAAACTATATAAGATATAATGTGTCCGAGTCCGTGTGAGTTTGTGTTCTCAAACCTTGTGTGATTCAAGCCTCAAAGTTGCATCTTCAAATTCTACAATATTGGAGTTCACAATGGTAAGCATTATGTAAAGGACCGAATACATTGCATTAGGTTTGGTTCACACACAAACTTCATACATTTATTTTGAAAATGTGTGAGTGGTGTTACTTGAATAATAATCGACCCGATGTTTATTAAACAAAGGATTTTATCAATTATGCAATCATTATATTTCAAGTAAACCAAACTATCCCACGGTGCCTGGTTTGTTCAAACGAGCCAATGCTTCACTCGAACGAAGGCAATTCCAAAGATTTCACATTCTATGTTGTTTGACTGTTCATTTGAACCAGAATCTTTTGGTAAAAATAATAAGCTCCCATGGGATCTTGTTTGATGTCTCGTTCGAATGAGACAGTTCATTTGAACGACTCTCAAGTTCGTTTGAACAAGAGATTGAACAGTGGGGTTTCGTTTGATCTCGTGCGATAGTTCGTTTGAACGAGTATTCGCAAAACGGTTTCCTAATTTGATTTAAACTGCAATTTTCTACATCTAAACCCTTACTTGAGGCTTTTGATAAATAAACGAAAAAGGCTTTTTGGCAGACTCAAAACTGAATATTCTAACTATCCAAAAAGCTATTTCATGCATCTCATGTTCACAATAGATCATTAGTTAAGAGATCAAGAACTCTACCATCTTTTACGTCATCATCCAAGGAGTACAAGCCTGTGAGGATTCAGGGTTGTCCAATTGATAAAGTTCGAAATTGAAGCTAGAGTTTGAAGCTGTGATTGAGGAGTACCATTTGAGGATTCAAAGCAGTGGAGCACACGAAAAACGCTTGAGGATTCGAGTTTGAGGAAGTTAAGACCGTGAACAAGACTTGAGGTTATGAAGTCTGTGTTAGTAAGTATCTGTAATTGTTCAAAGTTCTTTATTGTTATATCACTAATTGTAGTTGCACACATGAGAACCAAAAAACGCACATAATCAAAGTGAAAACTCAATCACGTTGCAGCATATTAAAATTTGGACAAGATAATTTTTAATTTGCTACACAGAACTATTCACCCTTTCTCCAGGTACATACCATACATCTAGACATACGCATAGGACCTCTCAAATTAAGTAGTTATCTTAGGTATTAGATTGATCCCATTTTAGTCTAGATGGATAGTTTTTGTGAAGGCAATTCTGTTACTCGTCCTCCACTGTTTGACAGCTCTAATTATACCTATTAGAAAATCAGGATGAAGGCGTTTCTTATGTCAATAGATGAGCGAGTTTGGCTGACAGTTGAGAGTGGTTGGAAACACCTGTCACCACTACCCCTAATGGTACTTGTACCAAAAAGCATGCTATTAATTGGGATGAGAATGATCTTAAGAGTAGCGAGTACAATTCTAAGGGTTTAAACGCTATTTTCAATGTCATCACAACTACGGAGTTTTGACGTAAACTACCAAGGTAGCTTGGGATAGTTTTCTACGGGGTTAAATGCTATTTTCAATGTCGTCACAACTAAGGAGTTTTGATGTAAACTGCCAAGGTAGCTTGGGATAGTTTGCAAACTATCCATGAGGGTACAACTGCAGTTAAGAGGTCCAAGTTTCAAATGTTGACTTCTAAGTTTGAGACACTTAGAATGGATGAGATGGAATCCTTTTCGAATTTTTAAGCAAAACTAAGTGATGTCGTAAATTCCTCATTCAACTTAGGTTTTTATATGACCATATAATAAAAACCTAATGTTATTTCAATTAAAATTTGCATAAAAACATATAAATTTAAAAAATATTATTAAGATATTAAAATAACAAGGCCAAAAAATAAAAATTAACAAACTTCTTCATTTAATCATCAACATCCATGAATCAAGTATCTGAACATGTGTCCAGAAGTGTCTGAGAGTGTCGGTATCCGACAAGTGTCTGACACGGACACGTGAGCTAAAATAGAGTGTCCGTGCTTCATAGGTTACTGCCATTGAAGAGAGCAAGTATGTTGACTCTCCCAAAGTTGATGAACAATTGGGCTCTCTTCAAACCTTTGAGTTAACATGTAGACCATCTAGGAAGCAGAAGTTCACGAGGAAGATGAAGAGAATTCTAACACCGACTCAGCACCTTTAAATGATGATGAGCTTGCTATATTTTTCGAAAGATTTAATAGATTTTTGAAGAATAAAAAATCAAGGAAGCTCAAGCAAAAGGCCCTCAAATAGTTCTAGCAACTCTAAAGGCAAATCTATAAAGTCCTCCACCAACAGTGATAGGAGAAGGTCCTCTAGTCAGTCTTCAAATCAATCCTCCAACATAGTGCTATGATTGTCATAATTTTGGACACATAACAACTGATCACCCAAATAAAAGGAAGAATACGGAAAATAACAATAGGACAATGCAAACCACCTTGACTAATGATGAAGGTGAGGAGGATGAAGGGAGTGAAGGCGAAGATAAAAACCAACAGCAGTTCTTGGCCTTCACAACCCCATAGAAAATGCTAATAGTTCTACCCCTTGTTGATAGTGAACAAGATGTTGACTGTGATGAGTCAGAAAATAGCACGAATGAGGATGAAGGAGAAGAGGATGATCTAAAAATGCTTATAAGCAATTGTACTTAGAATCACTCAAGCTTAAAAAGTCTAAATTGTCTAGACAAAACCTAAAATTCAGTGAGAAGTATTAAGAGTGTTTAGTCAACTCAAGGCTCACAGAGCTACTCTGTAATACCCCAAAAATTCGACACGGCTTAGAGTGTACACCGACTTAATAACATAAATTACGTGACGTTAATAATTCAAAATAGCTCAAAAATATAGTAAGCCATGATTGGATTAATTATTAGAAAATATAAAATTAATCTAGGACAATAAAAATAATATAGACTCGGGAAATAGACAACCCGGTTAACCGAGTGTCAGGATAAATTAATGGGATTGAAACAAATCATTAATTATAAAAATTAATAAGAAAGTAATGTGGGACACGAACGAGACCCGATAATTGGCAAAATAAATAATTATGGTCCCGAGTCTTGGTCTTATGCCAAATGTACTACTATTTCATAAAGTAATATTTTAAGAAATAAAAATATTAAGTGCAACAAAATATATCGAAAATATATTTTATATATGTGCATAAGAGAGATACAGCCACAATATATATATATAATCAGTATATTATACAAGTAAATATTATATTAAAAATAAGGAAAGCTTCCAAGAGGAAGCTATTAGAAACTGGAAGACGCTAAAAAGAAAAAGAAAAGAGCCATGATATAACGCCACTTATCCTTTAATTTATGTGTATACATGGCTGAATACATTCTTAACGTAATCAACTACATTTGGCATGATTCTATCCTGCTTCTTGATATCTCATGTTCTGATTTTGTTGGAATCATTGTTCTAACTTGTCTACGCTATTGGAGTCTGATTCGTGTTTATCTTGTCATGTTGAGTCTTGGGCCCCTCGGGATTGAGTATATCAGTGAATGGATGGCTAGCTCTGTGGGACGCCCAGAACTCAGCATCCGCTCAATCCTGTCTGTTCCGCTTGATACCGACCCCAACCGGCAGTGTGCTGTGGGGACATGGGCCTCCATGTGTGGGGTGGGTGACTGACGGATTATCTTGTGCGGCATCCCACACTGTCTGGGGAAGGTTCAGGCACTTTGAGCTATATCCGTTCTATTTGAGCTGTATCTGTTCTACTTGACTTGCATTGTTCTACCTGAGTTACATTTGAGCATGCATATATATATATATATATATAAATGGGTTTGAAACCCAAGGCAGGAACCTATGTTACTCATTGAGCTTGTTTAAGCTCATTCCATTTATTTAACATTTTTCAGGTGAAGGCGACGATGGCAAGGAATAGGAGGGACCAAGAAGTTAGTTAGGCAGTTTAGATAACGACTAACCCATTTTTGTATCCTATACCATTTTTGGATGTTTGTAGTCAAGTACAATGATGTACCTTTTGTTAATCTATGTATGTAAATAAGATTATAACTGATGCTCTACCAAGTTAAAATGCGTTCCCTGTTTTGGTTTCCGCTGTTGTGATTTTCATTTAATGAATGCATCAACTTGGAGATTACAAGTGAATGGCCTGAGGTTAGGATTACTATCGGTATTTTGATAAAGACAAAATACGATGGGTGCCTAACTGGCCGGTCGCATACCCTAATCCGCATAAGGTGGGTTTTGGGATGTGACATACTCTACTTGAGAAGCTCAAAGTTTTGGAGCAAGAGTATAATTCCCTAGTTGTGGAGGTTGATACCTTAAAGAAGAGTCTAGGCTCTAGTGATGTAGAGAAGAAGAACCTCCAAGCTAAAGTTCAACACCTGAAACTTAAGTTTAAAAAGGCTAGGGAAGTTGAAGTCACTCTCAAGGACAGATCCAATAAACTGGGAAAAATGTTAAACACTGTCCAAGTCAAGAATGACAACGTTAGTCTAGGTTGACACAATTAGTGATCCTAAAAAACCTACCAAGACCAATCAATCAAATTAGGTTACCTTCAAGCCTATTGTGTTTGTCCCTCCAAATCAAAAGGCTAACGAGATACCTCAACCAAAGTCATCATATTGCACTTATTGCAAGGTTGAAGGTCATCCTAAGAAGCTATGCAGAGAAACTAGAAAGGACAAGTCACAATGTGCCTAATGAGAAAAAACTTGAATTGTCAAACTTAAAGTAGCAGTTGAATTCATTAACTCAAAAATATATGAGTCTAGTTGAAAATGTCAACAAAATGAGTAATGCTACAAACTCCAAAAAGAACTCTTGAGATTGGAACTAAAACAAACAAGACAAAAGCTCAAAAAGTTGAATCTGAACCCAATTCACCTAAGATTAGGTAAATTTTGGGTTAGAAAAGATATATTGAAGGGTTTTGTAATTCATACAGCTCTTAAGGCTCACAACACTGATCAATCCAATTTGATAGTGGTTGTTCCAGGCACACTCCATAATTTGCTTCTTTTTTTTGGAGAAGTGAATTCTGTACCTATGTGATTAGGAAGGAGTCTAGCAGTTTAGGGTTTATAGTACTTCATGCTTATTTTTTTTATAACCCTATGAACTATGTTTAGGATTTCTTGTTTTATTGTGTTTCATAGATTAGTTTTCTTTCCTTTGTTTTCATAAAACAAAAAATCCAAAAATATTTTTCTTTTAATTGCATTGTCAATTTGATATCCCTAAATTCTTAACAGAAAAATTATGTATTTATGTATCTAGAGTGTTGGATACTATGATACATGAGCTTTAGATTCTTATGCTTCACATGTAGTCTTTTATACTTAGTAGCATTCAATCTTTCCAGATACACTCTCTCTCATTGCACTTACACATGCACTTTTGTTTCATGAGAAAGACTCGTTGAGATTTTTGAGTTACACAGTTTCTTGTTTAACCTACAATGAGTCCATGCTAGAAAGATTAACTTAGGTTGTTAGATAAAACGATCAAAATTGCACAAGTGGGAAATTGTTAAATCAAAAATGTGCAACGAAAGGACTACTTATGAGATAGTGCATGTACTATCAAAGGGGTGTACCTTTGAAAAGAACTACCTCCTCAATAGTGTGAAAGCCACATTGAAAAGTGAAAATAAAGAAAATCATTAAAAGATTTAAGGTTGGCAAATATTGAGGGGGAGCTTGGTTGGTTAAGTTGATCTAAACATCACCTAGGGTTGATTCACTATAATTATTTGTTAAGTCATCCAATCCTGTAGTGAATGCATTGAAATGAGGACATCTCATGAATGTACTTTCAATTTCCAATGTTGTTTTACCATAAAGGAGAGTGTTAAGGGAGAGCCTGAGTATGATCAAGTGTTCTAGAGTTAATTGCGAAAATTGAGAATTTGAAAAACATTGATTATTGCCTCTAATGCACACTTGTCCAAAATTTGCTTTTGAAATTTTTAATTTTTGGAGATATTAGATTAATTTTGTAATTAAAATTTTCATTTAGCTAATTTTCAAAAATTTCATGTTTATCTCCTTTATTTCTTCATTTCTCTATGCATGATTTATTTGCTGCATTCACCTTACATTATTCCATGTTGCTTACTACTATACTATCCCTTTGTCTTCTCATAAAAAAAAAGTAGTAGTTTTAGCAGTATTTAGTAAGGGGAAGTGATTTTGTTACATGAGCTTAGGAGAATTTTAAGGGAGATTACACTTTCTTGCTTCATGATCATAATGCTTATCTTTATTCGTACTAATTGATGTATATGCCTTCATGGTTTTCTTTGAGAGTCTATGATTGTATGCTATACACTTGCTTCTTTTATTCTTTTCAATACTTGTGTTTGCTTGGTCTTGTTTCTATACTACTATATGTTTCACAAGGTATGGTTTAGTGTTTGTTTTGCAGGTTAAGAAGGTGTTTAGCATCATGAAGTCAAGAGCAGTGTTTATGAGTCATGAGTCTTGATATAGAGTTGCAAATTTTTCTTTTGGATTTTTGGTGATTTACATTTTTGTATTTTCTGTATCATATACTCTATAGTAATAGTTTTGTCACGGATTGCCTAAGAGGGTATTTGTTAGAACTTTGAGTCATATTTGTGTTGGCTAATCCATGTTAAGAATGTGTCCAAGTCCGCATGACTTTGTGTTCTCAAGCCTTGTGTGATTCAAGCTTCAAAGTTGCATCTTTAGATTCTATAATGTTGGGGTTCACAATGGTAAACACGAGATAAAGGACTGGATACATTGCATTAGGTTTGGTTCACACACACACTTCATATATTAAGAGAGTTTTTAAACGACTTTTATTTTGAAAATGTGTGAGTGGTGTTACTTGAATAATAATTGACTCAGTGTTTATTAAACAAAGGATTTTATCAATTACAGAGTCATTATATTTCAAGTAAACCAAATTGTTCCATGATGCCCGGTTCATTCGAACGAAGGCAATTCCAGAGAGCTCTCACTCAATGTTGTTTGATGGTTCGTTTGAACCAGAATCTTTTGGTAAAAACAAAAAGTTCTCGTGGGATCTCATTTGATGTCTTGTTCGAATGAGAGAGTTCATTTGAATGAAACTCAAGTTCCTTTGAATGAGACATTGATCAGTGGGCTTTCGTTTGATCTCGTTCAATGGTTCGTTCGAACAAGTGTTCGCAAAACAGTTTCCTAATTTGATTTAAACTGCAATTTTCTACATCTAAACCCTTACTCTATATAAGGCTTTTGATAAACAAACAAAAAAGGATTTTTTGCAATGTCAAAATTGAGTATTCTAACTTTCCAAAAAGCAATTTCATGCATCTCATGTTCACAACAAATCATTAGTAAAGAGATCAAGAACTCTACCATCTTTTACATCATCGTCCAAGGAATACAAGTCTATGAGGATTCAAGGTTATGCAATCAGTAGAGTTCAAGATTGCGTGGAGTTTGCAACTATGATTGAGGAGTACCGATCTAGGATTTGAAGTAGTGGAGCACACAAAGAACGCTTGAAGATTCAAGTTTGAAAAAGTTAAAACGTGAACCAAGGCTTGAGGTACAAAGTCGTAGAACGTCTCTGTGTCAGTAAGTGTCAAATTATCCAAAGTTCTTCTAGTGGATTATGTGCATTTGGATCAATGGCCCGAGGTTTTGCTACATAGATTCAATTTGATTTGCGACACTTTCTTGGTAACAATAAGTGTGTTATCACTTTATTGCTTTATTGTTATATCAGTAATTGTGGTTCCACACACGAGAACCAACAAAAACACATAATCAAAGTGAAAACTCAATCATGTTAAAGCAAATTAAAATCTAGACAAGATAATTTTTAATTTGCTACATAGACCTATTCACCCTCTCTCTATGTCTATACTATTTCGGAAGGATACCACTTGGATATTACTCAAGGTCCCAAAGTGTGAATATCACCTAGAAAGGGGGGGAGGGGGTTGAATAGGTAGGTCTTGGAATAAAATTTTCTCCTATGTTAATTTCAATTCTTGTCTATAGCAAAAGATGACAACAATAAAATCACTAAATGTGATTAATCCAACATTTATGCCCATCCACCTTAGAAGTTTTCACATGCACTAAAGAGATGAAATTCTGATGAAACTTCCGATCAACTGAGAATGTTTGCTCAAATTGGGGAGAAGTCTTTTGAAGTAGTTCGTGAAACGAAGGCGCAGGGGGAGCTCTTTCAAATCACTGAAAGGGGTCCAGGGGTGGTAAGAAGGTTATGGGTCTTGAGATGGGAGTTGGATTGGCTTTGCAACACCCTGGAGAACTTCTGTTCAGGAAAACGACGAGTGGTCTTTCCTCTAGGGCTGCATGGCAGAGATAGAAGCTTAATCCTATGGAAAGGTTCAAATCGTCAGGGGAGCTTCATGCGGCTTGAAGGTTGATCTCACCGGGGAAATCGACTCTTGTTCTTACCTGAAGACCAGTCGAGCGGCGGGTGGTCAATCTACGCGAAGGCCTTCAGATTGTTAGGCTTAGCTAACCCGAGACCAACCACAATTCAGAAGGGGTCTTTCTTAGACGTATGGAGAATCCCAGACTGGCCGACAGAACCGGTGATGGTGGAACCGAGGCCTGCAAATGCCAGTGCCGATTTAGAGGTTCATATGGGTTCCTGGGGAAGTCGTCTCAACCATCTCCGTTGTTGCTTAATCGGAAGATTTGAACTCTCCAATCCCCGACAAGGTGAAGATCCAACGTTGGGCCTCCAAGAATTGGGGGATTCAAGCTGGTCTGAAAGTCATTGATATGAACAGTGCCTAGTTCCTCTTTGAGTTGCTGTCGGAAGAGGAAGCCAGTAGGATCCTTAACAAACGAAACTGGTTTTTCGAAGGTCTGACAGTGACGTTGCAATCGTGGACTCCATGGAGCTGTTGCTCGAGGACCGAAGAAAGTGGGTTATCCTGGATCAGATTCATGGGCTTACCAGCTTTTTCTGTGGAGCATTGAAGTCTTCCGCGCCATGGGGGATCGTTGTGGTAGCTTCGTGATTTTGGACAGGGACACTGTCGAACGCTGACACCTCCGATGGGCGAGAATGTTAGTCAGAGGATGAATGGAGGAGATCCCTGCATCTTTGTGAATCAAGAGTGGAAAGTGGTCCTTCGATATTCCGATTTGGTCGGAAGCGGGGCCAACGTGTCTTGTGAATGAATCTCAGTCGGCCGGAGGTTGTAGCGGGGAGGAGCACAGACGGAGAGACCGTTTCAAGAGCTCACGCGCCAAGGGCACGTCAGAGGCACAGTATCCATGTCAGGGGCGAACCACGTGGCGACCATCGGTCAACTGTCTGCTCTCCACGCAGAGACATTTCAAATTTCAAATCTCATGAGGTTCACAAAGACATGCGTCGAGCCCCGAAGATTCCAGAAGGTCCGAGAGACTTGGGCTCTGGGTTTATTTCAACTCATAGAAATGGGCTTACTGGGTTGGGCCATCTCCAAAAGTTTAGAAGTGGTCTAGGTCATCAAGGAAAGCCCAGGGTCTATCCTAAAGAGCAGCACATCCAGAATTCTTCTAAGGCCCACAACCGGAACTCTTTTAAGGCCCAAAGGGGAAGTTATTTCCAGGTGTGGGATGGGGCGGCCCAGGCAGTTAGGGGCAGGCCCCGCTCGGGGCGTCACACCTATAAGGTAGTTCCTTTTAAAAGAATGCATGTGTCTCAGGCGCAAGAAGAAGGAGACAGAGCAATGAACGACGAAGCAATCTCAGAAGCGGAAGTCGGTGCAGCCACTGAAGAGAGACCCAAGGAGCCTGCGATGGGGCGTGAAAAAGGAAAGGAAAGAGAAGAGTTACAGGCAGCGCCAGTGCGAGTCGATGACATCTCAAAGGGACACGACTCTGATCAAAGTGGTATGTTGGATGAGAGGGTGTTTCTTCACTACTTGGAATCCAGTTACTGTAAAGATATATGCCCAAACAACTGGGGAGCCGATTGCTCCTTTGCCGCAGAGATGGAGTTGCTGTCAGCTCAGGATAAGCCCACTGAACAGGGGGACGCATTGGTGGTGCGGCAAGGGGAAGCATTTCTGAACTTGGAGGACTATAATCCCCTTGCTATAATCCTGCCGGACACCACTCCGATTCCAGAGACGCACTCAGTTGAACTCATATGTCCGCAACAGAAGATAACAGAGGGGTGAGTGATGAGAAAATTAGGAAAGGTCAATAGGATTTTGGGTGTCCCATATGCAGGTTTCGAAGATCGCTTGATGGATCTGTTCAAAGAAATTATGCTGCGCAACTCTATGGCCAAACACTGCTCCAGTAGTGGCAGTACAGAGAAAGATAAGGAAGATAAGTCAGTGAAGCGAATGAAAAGAGTTATGAAAGAGTTGTCATGTTCGGTTAACTACGGGGGCAGCAAAACAACTGAGGCCTTAGTGGAAGGCATTGAGAGATTCTAACCAATTTTTCTTCTATGAATTTAAAAATTCCATCATGGAACGTGAGAAGGTTAAATGATCCGGATAAGGTGCAGTTATTAAAGGCTTATTACAGGAATGGAGGCCTGCTGTCATTTGCCTCCAGGAAACCAAAATGGAGAGTATCTCGAGGCGTGTTGTTCGCTTTATTTGGGGTTCGAGATGGGTCAGGTGGACTGCTCTGGATGCACAGGGCACCGCGGGAGGTATTCTAGTGGCTTGGGATTCCCGTTTGGTCAATAGTCTAGAGCACAGAGTGGGGGAGTTCTCTATTTCGTGTAAGTTTAATCTGAGTTCCAATTCCTTGGTGTGGGGTTTTTGTTGGGTTTATGGGCCGGTGGTGGATGGTGCAAGAAGTTTGTTTTGGAACGAATTACAGTCGTCGATCTCCTCCTGGAATGTCCCTTGGTGCCTTGGGGGGGGGGGGGGACTTCAATGTTGTGCGGAGCCCAGATGAAAGATCGGGGAGAGGAAGATTGACCTTGGCTATGAGAAAATTTAATGAGTTCATCAATTCTCAACGCTTGGTGGATTTGCCTATAGAGGGAGGGAGTTACACTTGGTCCAGGGGGGGTAATCAATTGGCCATGTCTCGGCTGGATAGATTTATAGTGTCGATTAATTGGGAGGATGATTTCCCAGGCATCTCCCAGAAATGTCTTCCCTGACCTTGTTCTGATCACCACCCTATCATGTTGCACTATGGGGGATTTAGCGCAGAAAAAAGTCCCTTCAGATTTGAAAATATGTGGTTAGAATATGAAGGCTTTGAGGATTTGGTACGAAATTGGTGGAATTCTTATGTTATGGCTGGGACTTCGAGCTTTTGCATTGCCAAAAAGTTGAAACTCCTTAAAGAAGATCTCAAAAAATGGAATCACAGGGTCTTTGGTTCTATTCAGGAAAGGAAGCAGTCTCTGCTGAAGAATCTTGTGGATCTTGATAAGGAAGAGCAGTAGGGTTCTCTCACAAATGAGAAAAGGACAGAAAGAGATGGCCTAAAGGGCCAAATCGGTCAGGTTCTCAAATTGGAAGAAATTTCATGGAGACAGAAATCCCGTGCCATTTGGCTCAAGAAGGGTGACTGCAACACCAAATTTTTTCACAGAATGGCCTCTTCTCACTACAGAAAGAACAAAATCTGCCTCAATCGTTATTAATGACCAGGTCATCAACGAGGAGGAGCCTATCAAAAGGGGAATTGCTGAGTTCTACTCTAGCCTATACACAGAATCGTGCAGCTGGAGGCCCGGGGTGGATGATATCCTTTTGAATAGTTTGAACGAAGATGAAGCCTTGAATCTGGAAATCCCTTTCTCAGAAGATGAAGTGGTGAGAGCTTTGAAGGCGTGCAATGGAGATAAAGCTCCGGGCCCAAACGGGTTCACTATGGCCTTCTTCAAAACTTGCTGGGACGTGTTGAAAGAGGATGTGATGGCGGTCTTTGGGTCCTTCCATAGGGAAGGGGGCTTTGAACGAAGTCTCAATGCCTCTTTCATTGCCTTCATTCCTAAGAAGGAGGGAGCTAGTAGTATCAAAGACTTCCGCCCTATCAGTCTAGTGAGCAGTGTCTATAAACTGATTGCAAAGGTTCTTTCCTTACGGCTAAAAAAGGTTATAGGCTCCATCATTTCTCCCAGCCAAAACGCTTTTGTGGAGGGTCGTCAAATCCTGGACGCGGCTCTTACAGCTAACGAATAAATTGATTCTAGGCTGAAACAAAAGGCGAAAGGGCTAGTGTGCAAGTTGGATATTGAAAAAGCCTTTGACCACGTTAACTAGAATTTCTTGATGGGTATGTTAGCCAAGATGGGCTTTGGAGTCAAATGGATGAGGTGGATTCAGTCCTGTATATCCACAATCTCTTTTTCAGTCCTTGTAAATGGCTCCCCCGCAGGGTTTTTCCGTTCCTCTAGAAGACTGAGCCAGGGGGACCCCTTATCTCCTTTCCTCTTCGTGATTGCTGTGGAGGCTTTGAGTCGCTTCATGATTCGTGCTGAGGAAGTTGGTCTCATCAAAGGATTCCAAGTGGGGGTCAGAGGGAGTGGAGGTGCTGCCATTTCCCATCTGCTGTTAGCTGATGACACCATCATTTTTTGTGGCCTCTTAGTACGTCAGCTTCGTTTTGTCCGATGTATTTTTGTGTGTTTTGAAGCGGTTTCAGGCTTGCGGATTAATCTTGCAAAGAGCAGCATTACTCCTGGTTGGGCCGGTCCAAGATATAGACATGTTAGCTAGTGCTTTGGGTTGCAAGGTGGCTTTCCTCCCTCTGGTTTACTTGGGTCTTCCGTTGAGAGCCACGGCGAGATCTATTGGGGTCTGGGATCCTTTGGTTAAAAGGTTTCAAAGCAAGCTTGCAGCTTGAAAAGGCCAACTCCTTTCTAAGGGAGGCCGGCTCACTCTTCTTAAAAGTTCCTTGGCGAACCTCCCCACTTATTTCATGTCCCTTTTCCCTGTTCCAAAGAAAATTAGCAGAAGATTGGAGAAGCTTCAACGAGACTTCTTATGGGGCCAAGAGGGCGACCGTAGGAAGCTTCATCTTGTTGCTTGGGAGAAAATCAAGAAGCCAGTGTCTCTGGGCGGTTTAGGGGTGAAGGACTTGAGAATATTCAATAAAGCCCTTCTTGGAAAATGGCTATGGAAATTTGGAGAAAGTGATAGGATGCTTTGGAGGGAGATCATTGTATCCAAGTACGGGTGTGAAAATGGGGGGTGGTGTTCAGGCGAGGTGGAGGGCTGGGAGGGATGTGGTCTTTGGGGTTACATTAGAGGTGACTGGAGGAGTCTCAAAGACAGATGTAGCTTTGTTATCAGGATCGGCTCTAGGGTGAAATTTTGGGACGATGTTTGGAATGGGGATGAGACACTGAAGGTGAAATTTCCCATGATATACAGTTTAGCTTGCAACAAGGCGGCTTGGACTAGTGAGTGCATAGAGAGAATTGGGAATCAGTTTACATGGACTCCTCGCTTCAGGAGGGACTTTCATGACTGGGAACTTGAAGAGGTGAGCTCTTTCCTTTGGCACATCAACAAGATCTGGGTTAGGGATGGTATGGAGGATAAGAGGGTTTGGATGCCGGATAAGAAGTCTTTTTTTGTTAGCTCCTTCTACAAGAGTATGTGCGGCTCTGAAATCCCTCTTTTTCCTTGGAAGCTTATTTGGCACTCAAAAGCCCCCCCCTAAAGCTTCCTTTTTTGTTTGGGAAGCTTCTTGAAAAGCCATCTCAACTGCTAATAATTTGAAGAGAGGTTTTTCGTTGGCTAGCAGATGCTATCTTTGTAAGAATGATGAGGAAAGGGTGAATCACGTCCTCATCCACAACCATCACTCTTGGAGCTGCTAGAATCTCATTTTTTGATTGTTTGGCTTTTCTTGGGTTATGCCAGGCTCCGTCTAAGACCTCATGTTGGCTTGGGCAGGGTGTAAGCTTCCTCAAAAGACTAGGAGAATTTGGAGACTGGCTCCAATCTGTCTGTTGTGGTGCATTTGGAGAGAAAGAAACAACCGTGTTTTTGAAGACCGAGAGCTCTCAACTCCTAATTTTAAAGATGCCTTTTTGCGTTTGTTATTTTTTTGGGTTAAAGAGGCCTTCCCTGTAAATGTCTTTCTTTTGTAGATTTTTTGGGATCTCTAAAACAGATATAAGACAGATGTAATCTTCTGGGGTTTTTGCCCTTGTTGTCCTTCTTGGGCAACTTTTTATATATACAATCTTACTTATCAAAAAAAAAATAGCCAAGAATCATTCGAGTACACCAACCTATCAACATTCACCAAATTGATTAATCTAACTTAATTTGATATGCAATTTTATCAATTCAAAGCAAAATTCAACGAAGTGATCAATTTATGATTTCATTCAATTTACTCTGTCAATTGCTCAATTAAGTTTCCAATTAATCAAACCAAAGAACAACTATGAATTTCATAAAAACTCAATTTCAATATTCTAGTGGAAGCATTCAATTAAAGCAATTAGTAAATTGAAGGAGATAGAGAGATTGAAAGATTTGCAAATCAATTGATGACGGAGAAACCACCAAGGACAACAATCCTTGAAGTAAAACTCCGGAGCCGGGCCAATGCTCAAGGAAAACTTCCACTATGATTGGAAAATGAATTACAACGAATCAACGAACAAGCTTAGTACCTCAAACTCCGTTCCCCTTGATCACGTCTTCAATTTCCTCTTGAATCCACAAGCATTTCATAGTCGGAACCTTCAAACAATCGGAATCCTCGACGGTCTCAGAATCCTCCCATCAAGCCGCTTCACAATCGTGAATCCTCACAACTTCAGTGTCCACCAATCGCTCAATGCCGAATCGTCAAGTTTGAACTCCATCTTTCATCAAAGGTGAAATTGACATAAACAAAAGGCTCTTAAATCTGATTTAGATCTAGTGGATGATCTAAATCGATCAATGAACAAAAGTAGATAAATGTATGAATCACATTAATGAATGATCTTTTATGAAAGCTTTTTGATCTCTCAACAATTTAGCTCTCACAATTGAAAACTCTCTCACTGTATTTTTCATTGCTCTCAACTGAATTTTCATGTATTTTCGCAATTGAAAACTCTCTCACTCTGTTTTTCATTGCTCTCAACTGAATTTTCATGTATTTTCACAATGAGCTTGTTCAGTCTCAAATGAGCTTGAAAACAGATTATAAATTTGTTTTCCGCCCAAGGTTTGTTCGAACGAACCATCTTTCATTCGAACGAACAAGGAACAAATATCAAACAAGCACAAATATGAGGTTGCAGCTTTTCGTTTGATACAGAACCTTTGAACGAATGAAAATGAACTTTTCAGTTGTTTGTGAGTTGCTCATTCTTGCTTGTCTTGTGAACTGAATTTTTCCCTCTAGGATTTTAAAGATGCATTTTGGAAAAATTGATTTACAACCACAAGTCAATCACATACATGATGTTATAATAAAAACTATATGCAATGCATGCATGATGTGAGTGTGTGAGATCCAAATCAAATACAAAAATCAATATACCCTTCGAAAGCCAAGTCAACTAGTAGTAATGCACGATAATGTCTCTTGGACGAACTTGGAAAAAAACGGACATTGAGGTACTCATTCTAAGGACTTATGTAAGAATTACACACAAAGCACATTTTGTCAAATCGAATTAGCCAATTACAATATTGGACCTCGTGGTCCTAACATGTACCATGCATCTAAACATAAGCATAGAGCCTTTCAGTTCCTTCAGCCATGCTTCGGTTAGAGGAGTTGCTTGAGGTATGCTTCCTAAAAGGAGTTGAATGGCTTGGCAAGCTACTCCTTTATACCTTATGTTGATGTCTTTGAATGGAACAGAATATACATCATTTTGAAGAGGTGGAATTGCCTGTTCATAAATTTAGGGATGTTATGCTACATATTTTTCATTTTTTGGCTTTCCCGGCATATGCCAGACTTATCTACACTGTTTTGTAGATTTTACAAGAGTTCTGTTTTCATTGTTATTGCAGTCCTCGCATGTACATAGGTTATATTCCCTTTGGCATGTTCTTTATAATACAATTTTACTTATAAAAGAAGTACTAAAGATACAGATATTACTTCTCTCTTCATGAAATCAAAATAACCAAAAGACAGAGGGAGAAGAAGAGGGAGGGGAGGGGGGGAACAATCATGTAGAGCAATATATATGTAACTTCTACCATGTGTAATATGAGGAAAAATCTGCTTCTTGAGCCTAGTTTAGATACTAGTAATATGCAGAAAGAAAAGGCATAAAATTAAAGTATAAAGAGGTAGAAAGAACGATCAGTGATACAAAGACAAAGAATTTGAAAAAAAAGCAAACATCCATTTGAATTCTTTAGCTAAACTCCAATGTGAGAGCACCTCATACAAAGTTACAAACACAGACAACTAAAACCTGCTAAATATATACATGTATATATGTATGTATGTACATATGTCTTTTCTCCACATCTTCCAGCACAGGAAAAGCAGCAAAAAAAAAAACAAGCATTCAATGATCCAAACTACAGAGAATTGTAGATCCTCTAGTAAACCTCCCTGAATTTACTAGCTAGATGGAAAAAGCCCTTGCGGCAGTAATTAAACTAATTAAGCACTGCAGCTAACCCAACATCACCCATGTCCCTTCTAGTTTTGGAACTCCTAACACTTATTAACACATAAGCAACTAGCATCAAGATTAGACATCTGGGAGTATTGGCACTATCACTACTATATATCTTGCATTTGAATTAATTTTAGCACTTACAAAGATTGTAAAGGGCATGGGATAAAATAAAAACTTAACTTAAAACCTTATATCCCAACTACTTCAGAAGAAGCCAAGCAGTCAAAACTATTGCAAATAGAAAGGGATAACAATATCATAAAAAATTTTAAATACTTGCTTAATTTTGTATCCATGTTTATTCAGCTTATGTTCTCATTTATCATCATGATCTATCAAATGCCACAAATGTAGCCTCTGTCAAGGTAATTGCATATGATCAATCGTGCAAATTGTCAAGGTTGTATTGCATGTGATCAATTTCTCAGAATCATTAGTTTAGATTATCACTTTAGATTTTATTTTATTTTTGATAAGTGATTATTACTTTAGATAATATTAGCTGATATTAGTAATTTAGTAATGAGCATCATAAAGCAGCACCACAAATCCAGTAATACACATCAACAACAAAAACTGAAAAAGCTTCTCCTTCCTTGGGGAGGTAGACGAGGTGAGGGAAATGGCTACGGGTATGGGTTGTGAAGTGAGTAGCCTTCCTGCCCGCTGTCTTGGTCTTCCGTTGGGTGCTTCTTCAAGATCAGCGAGGGTGTGGGATGTACTGATAGAGAGATTCCAATTCCAAAGAAGGCTTGCGGGTTGGAAGAGGCAATACTTGTCTAAAGGGGGAAGGATCACACTCATCAAAAGCATTTTGGAAAATCTTCTCACATATTATGTGTCTCTTTCTGATGCCAATTTCAGTAAGAAGGAAGTTAGAGAAGATTCAGCGGAATTTTTTATGGGGAAGCATGGGGGGTGCGAAGAAAAGTCACTTAGTCAGCTCGTATAAAGTGAAAGCCCTAATCAAGGAGGTGGGTTTGGGAATTAAAGATCTATCATTACTCAATCAAGCTTTGTTGGGAAAGTGGATTTGGAGATTTAATAGGGAGTATAATGCTCTATGAAAAGGGTGATTTCTACAAAATATGGATGCGAGGAAGCGTGTGGTTCTCAAAGGAGGTCATGGAGGCTTATGGGTGTGGGGTATGGAAGGCCATTCAAAGGGGGAAAGATGTCTTCTCCAAATGAATTATGTTTGAAGTGGGTGATGGGTCGAGGGTGAAGTTCGGGGGAGATATGTGGAGTCGGGAAGGGGTGTTGAAGGAAAATTTTTCCCATCTTTATGATTTAGTTAAAGATAACAAAGGTGTGGTTGCATATAATATTGAGGTGTTAGGGGGAAGGAGAGTATGGAGCCTAAAGCCTAGAAGGAATTTTTTTGATTGAGAAGTGCAGGAAGTAGAGGAGTTGATGGCTCTTTTGAGCAAGGTGGAGTTGAGGGAGGGAAGGATGGATGACATTAAGTGGAAAGAAAATGGTGATGGCACGTATTCAATTCATTCTTTTTATAGGCACTTGGTGGATGGGGAGGATAATTTCTTTCCATGGAGATTGATTTGGAAAACCAGAGTGCCTCCAAAAGCCTCTCTTTTTTCTTTTTTCTTTTTTGCTTGGGAAGCGACATGGGGAACTATCCTTAAGATGGACAATCTTCGAAGGAGAGGTTATCATCTTCCAAGTCGTTCTTTATGCAAAGAGGAGGAAGAGACAACGGACCATCTCCTTTTATATTGCAACATGACATGGGATGTTTGGGGCATGTTTTCCTCCATTTTTGGGTGCAAGTGGGTTATGCTGGCCATGATCAAACAACTTTTGTTGAGATGGAGAAACAAGCGAATGAGGAAGGAGTTTAGAGTAGCATGGAGAGTGGCTCCTATTTGTCTTCTTTGGTGCACTTGAAGGAAAAGGAATAGAATAATTTGTTATGGAGAGCAATCTCCCCGGTGAAAGTTGAAAGATACTTTTTTGAAGTCCTTTTTCTTTTGGTTAAAAGAAGAATAACCTATGTATTTAGATAGGTTTATTGATTTTTTTGTGGGACTCTAGGCTTTAATCATTGTAGCCAGTCCCCTTTTTGTACATTGGGATAACCATCCTCGGGCTCCTTGCTTATTATACAAATCAAAAAAAAAAATCTAACAAATATACAACACAAGGAAACAAAGTAAGAATTTTTAGCTAGGACCATTCCAAAAAAGAAAATAATTTATCTTTTCTTGAGTACACATAAACCCCCCCCCCCCCCAAAAAAAAAAAAAAAAAAAAAACAAATAAAATAAAAATAATACGCATGGTATTATATTAAATATTTCAAATTACAAGAGTTGTGAAGACACGAAACTTATAAAGCCTAGATAAATGTTTAGCATCTTGTACCTGTTCCCTAAACATGTGACTTTGTAATAATCTGTCAGATGAATTGTTTGGTACACTTCATTGGATCAAACCCTTTCCGGAACATCTCTTCCACCCACCTTTTAGCCTCAAATGTCCTACCATGTTTGAAGAAACCATGCACTAAAATGTCATAAGTCCACTGATTTGGTTCATACCCTTTTTGACATAACCTATTGAATAACTCGCAAGCATGGTCCATGCGGCTTATGCTTAGTTTTCTCAATAACATATTGTAAGTGTAGATGTCAAGTGGGAAGCACCGTTCAATCACTTCTTCCAAGTCCTCAATATCTTGGTTAGCTCTAATATGATGAGAAAATGCAAAAATTAACTCATCAAGTGTCAAACTGAAAGATGTCACGTTGTGCACATCTCTGGAACGAAGCCAAGCCTTATAAAGCTCACGAGTCTTCAAAGAATGGAACAAAAGTACATTACCAATAAATGATGAGACATGACGGCCAACTTTCATCAAATCATCAATAAGATTAAAGACCATGTCATATTTTTTATTTGAGCAAAGCGACTTTACAAGCTGCTCATAACATTCTAGACTTGGTTTTAATTCGTTTTCCCTCATTTTCTGCAAGATCTCCCAAGCAATGTCTGATCTTTTGGCTTTGCAAAGACCAACAATCATGGTGTTGTACAATTTTCTCCCAAGTTTTCTTCTCTTTGACAAGTCATCAAAGAAATTTAAAGCATCAGAAATCTTTTCACTCTTTAGATAACTCTGCAACATTAGTATATCAGAACTCAAATTGGGAAAAATACCACTCCTCCCCATCATCTCGTATACTTCTCTTGCCAGCTCTGGTCTCTTGGCGTGCCCTGCTCCATCAATGAAGAAGTTGTAAATCTGACAATCGGGCTCATGACGAGACAACTGCATCTCCAGCAATTTGATAAATTGCTTCTCTGGGTTCTCCATATCACATAAACAGCAAATCACAGCTCTGAACAATTTCCGGGTTGGGCTGTGACCTTTCTCTTGCATTTCTATGAGCAATCTAGCGGCAATATCTCCCCTACTAGATTTGTTAAAACCACTTATCAAGTTAAAATAAGTATTTTTACTGGCAACTTTATCTAATCTATTGAGTTGCCCATGTATTAAATAACCGTCCTCCACTCTCCTGGCCCTACATAGAGTAGATATAAACTTGTCATATATTGAATCACTCGGGATAAAATTTTTCTCCAGAGCTAAAATAACCAACTCCATAATCTTATCAAGCCTCCCTTCTCTGCACAGGGCATCAGCAAGAATCGAAAACGTCTTTCTACCAGGGAAATAACCTTGGTGGATAGAATTATTCAACACGCAATAGGCTTCCTCAACACTCCCATGCCCACAGAGCGTATTTATTAGATAGTTGTAAGCCATGCTAGATGGGGAGAGGCTAAACTCAGTCCTCAAATTGTACAACTCAAGGGCGATATCCACCATCCCAGCCTTGCAAAAGAAGCACAGCGCAGCATTCAAGGTGACCTCATCAGGGCAAATTTGATTCTCCTTCAGCTCCATCAGCAAATCACAGACCTCCTCAAGTCGGTTTTCCCTCAAAAGCCTCCAAATCAAAGTATTATAACGGAACACGTCCGGGACATACCCTTCCATCGACTTCTTGCTCTGCAAGAATTCCAATGCTGCATCTAGCTTCCCAGCTTGAACAAGGTCACTAATCCACACACTGTAAGCATGCTCCAAATGGACCATCCCCGACTCCCTAAACTCCTCCACCAACTTTCCCGCCTTTTCAAACTGATTATTCTTGCAGAGTGCATCCACAAGAGGACTCAAGATGTGCCCGCTCAATCGCTGACCACTGCTCGCTAGCCCACGAATGAAAGACTCAGCTAGATCCAATTGTTTCTGCTTGCAAAAACTCTTCATCAATATAGAATGTGTGACCTCGCTCTCGAATCCATGGATTGCAATCTGCTTGGCAATAATTTGAACCACATCAAAACAATTCTCCTCAACCAAAGCATTCAAAAGCACATGGTAAGCGAGCCCATCCAAGTCGGTACCCTGAAACCGCATTCTACCGAACAATTGGAGTGCAATTTCGAGCTTTCCAGCAACTGCATAACCCATCACAAGCGTGCTGTAAAATCCAACCCTGGGAATGTACCTCTGCTTCACATATTTCTCCGAAAAGTCTAGAATCAAAGACATGAGCTTCGCCCTCGATAGGATCTTGAAAATGGCGATGAACGTCACACGGGTGTGGTAAAACCCGTGTTGCCGACCGACCCAGTCGAAAAACTTCAAGCACGACAGCACATCTTTGCCGTAATTCAAGACCTCCAGCACCAAAGCTTCGGAAAGACGAAGGCCGAGCCGCGAGAGGGCTAAATCGGTGGATTGTCGGGACAACTCGTCGTTGCCGTTTTGGGCGCCCAAGATTTCGAAGATTTGATCGAGCACCGGGTTGTTTCGGGACTTGAACCATTCTCGGAACGATAGCACCACATCCTTCGACTGCAATTCGCTGATTCCGTGCAGAGTTGGAATGGTCGGCGTCGGAGGCAAAAATGGGTATGTCGAAGATTCCGAAGAAGAAGTGGTTGTCGTGATGGAAATGAAAAAGAAAGAGGTGGTGATGTTGGTGTTGAAGATGGGAAGATAGGACAGAGAAGCCCTAGTTTTCCTCACACACCTGAGTGTTAGCATTATTATATATAAATGTGTGTTTGTGTGTGAGTAAATATCAAGGATGTTAGAATGTATAGAAGGAGGAGAGTATAAGATCAATCATCATTGTCTAGCTGCTGCTTCTTCCGGTGAATGGATCAAAACCCCAATGCCGGTTAATTAGTTCCAGGCTTGCAGAAGTGAAGAAGAAAAAGATGATGAGAGCCGCCTAAAACCACGAAGAGTTTTTGAGTTTTTTTTTTTAATTCAATATCAAATCAACCAAGCTACTAAAAAACAAGAATCTCTTAATTATAATTACTAAATAGGCAAATCTACTCAATCAAAATAAATATAGAACGGTTATCAAAACAAAATAAATTTAGAACACATGAGAATTAAGATTTACATCTATTAATAAGAAGATTGAGACTTCAATCTATGATTTTCCTTTAATAAAAAAGAGATGATAACCGTATGAAATAATTTCAGTTCCAGAAGAGTTTTTAGCTGTACTTTTTAATATTCTTTGATTACACCTCTTTTTTTTACTTAATTCTCAAGCTTATGTTATCTTTAAATACAATTTGAAAGATGTATTTATAAGGGATTATTTTTGAAAGAGATTATTTGATACTTTAATAAAAAAAACAAATTTTAATTTTTTTTTCTTTTTATCTTTTATTTATTATGATTGTTTATACTCAATTATAACAGTCCATTGTCCGCTTTGATAAGTTTTTACTATTACAAATAAAATTTTAAATTTTTTATTAAAAGTATAATTTATTAACTTTTTAATATAATTTTTTGTCTTTCAATTTTTTGTTGTTTCTTTTTTGCTTTATTTGACACAAAACTAGATTGAGAAGAATGGATAGATAATTGTGATAATTGATCCTCAATTTGGCCAATAAAAAATTGAGAATTCATGTTGATATTGATAAAATAATTGTTAGAACAACAACAAAATATAGTAATATTGAAATTGATACAAAAAATTAAAAAATGAGAACATTTGGTTTTATAGACAAAAAAAAAAAAAAAAATAGTGCTCTATTTTTTACACATTTTGATATAATTAATGACAATTTTGATATAATTAATTTTTGGGCATGTGTACAAGTGCATGACCAACTAAACACGTTGTGCATCGTGCAAAGCTTCTTAAGAAAGCTTTGTTAGAAATTTTATGAGAGGGACATGTGGCATTATCTAATTGGACACTAAGGCTTGCAATGTGGTTTTGATAGGGTGTGTGTGAGGTGTATTGGAACATAGAAGGTGTGATGTGTAGTGACAATGATACGAGGAATACCACACCCACCATCATCAGCTTTTATCCATCTTTTCCCCTTTTTTCTTTGTTTGGGCATACCACCCTTCCCCCATTTTCAAATTTCTTCTCTCTCCTTAGTCTTTCTCCCCCCTTCCTGGTTGTGTTTGTTTGTATTTCTATATATATATATATATATATGTATACGTGAAAGGGTGTGTAGGTGAGAGAGATTAAGTGAAAAAATGTGTGCATGTGTGAGAGTGTACATGAACATGTGTGTGTGTGTACAGTCAGAGTGTGTGAGAGTTTGAAAATGTGAGTGGCACATCTCAAATTCCCATTCCTTATGGAGTTGGAATTTTACCGGCAAATGTTTTAAATTTCATCATTATTTATACATGTAAATTCAAACTAATAATTAAAGTAGATGTCAAATCAAAGCATTTATTATTACAACAGAAATGTTATACATAATTTAAATTAGAATATTGTTGAGTGCTTATAAGGTACACATTATTTAGAATATAACTTAAGTCCATACGTGAATTATTATCTCTTCACACTAAAACATAACTGATCATCATCTGACCACTTCTACATACTATTATAGATCTACTTTTTTAATTTAGATTATGACTTATTTTAGATTTTCCTTCTTTCCTCACTCTTCCTCATTTTTTGTTTCGTCAACTAAAAAACAGGTTTGAAAATAAATGTCAACTTGATAGTGGGATGAGTAAATCCAAAGCACCATCATGAGTTTTGCATATACCATGGATAAGGAGAAAACATAGCAGTTTTATAACATATTGAAAAAGCTTGGAAATACATGTTTCATGAAAACTTGCTTTATGTTTAAACATAACTTACGTATAAGAATCATACATAGCATATTTGAGACTTAAATCATGCCTTAACTAGAGCTTGCATATCATGTATCAAAATCATACCATATCGGATTATATCATATCAAAACATATTAGAATATATAATTTCCATTAGTATAAACAAGACATAATAACAAAAGTACATGCGTCGACTCAAATTTTGAACAAAAGGTCAACATATGACATTGTCACCCCATAGTGATAACAAAAGAGATCTCTTACCCACTTATCGACCTATCAACATAGATCCCCCATCGAGGACTTTTATCAGAGTTGTCGTGTGCCCTCTAACAAGGCTTCATAAAATGGCATGTATATGAAAGCATAGCCTTTGAAACATTTTTATCTATGAGTTTTCGAAATGGTTAATAAATGTAAGGTTTCATAAAATTGGACAATACATAAAAGAAATAAATAATGAATAATATTACTTTTGCATGATAATAAATCTCACGAATATAATAATGTGGTGGAAATAACTTAAACAATATAATATGAAGTAATGATACATGGGTAATGAATGAAAAATAGTAAAATAAGGAAAAGGCGTAAGGTTTTCTGACATTCGTTCGAATGAATTGGTTGTTTGCTCGAACAAACACTAGAGAGTCTACTGTAATTTTCGTTTGATATACGTTTGAATGAACGTGTGACAAAATACTTTTAAGTGCGGGTTTAAATACCATTTTTGCTCAAATTTCACTTTCCCTTCTCTTTCAAACTCTCTCTAGACAAGAGGAAAGTTAGGGTTAGGGCATTTCTTGGGCTTTCACGAATCTTCAAGTATTGTAAACATAAGAAGAATTTCTACCGATTGAAAGGTTAGAATTTTTAGATTTATTCAAGAATGCAAGGTAAAATTTGGGGCTTTTTATTCTTTTCCAAATTTCTTGCATTTCTTTGTAGATCTAGCTTGGTTAAGTGAAATAAATAGTGTAAATCATTTATTAGGTTTTGGGAGCAAAGATTGAAGCTTAAAATTAGAATCTCTCTCGCTACACATAAATCTACACTTGTTGGGAGGTAGGATGTAAGACCCCGATCCAATTAAAATAGAATAAATTCATTTATATCCTAAAAGAGTCAAATAATAATACCGAGCTTAGACCAAGCCATGAGCATAGTACCAAAAGTAAACCGAGACCAAAATCAGACCAAGAACAGTAGACCCCAAAATATACCGAACTATCATGATGAGTAGTATACAGTAGATGAGTACGCGTATCGAGGCAATTAGTAGAAACTATAATCTCAAAGAATTACGAGATTGAGAAAAGTCAAGTACGAGTAGACCGAGCCGAAGAATGTAATACCTTGACACGGGATATGACAGTTAAACCGAGGTAGGCCGGCTCGAGTAGTATAATCCCAGTTGTAACTGAATATGAATTCTTTATGAACGAAGCATAGTTTTGTAATATTCAACGAGTTAAAACACACAGTAGAGTTACAATCACATCCAAGGTACCCCGAAATCATCAGTCCGAGGAAATTGGGCAGTACGGGGAATTGTGCTATAGATCCGTACATACCTCGACATACTTGCATAATATATTGAATGTATGCATGTAAATATATTGAGAATATACATATATATCTATATATAAGTATATATACATATATGTGTATATATACAGAGTATATATATACATATCTATGTATAAGTACATATATATAAAGATATATGTATAGTATATGAAATATAAATTATGTATTATAAAATATATATGTATATAATATACAAAAAAAAATATATATATATATATATATAGACACACATTAAGCATGCAATGCATGCAGTAATTGTGTGTGCTGGCAAGGGTGTCGGCAACAATGGGGCAAGTAGAGTGCAAGTGTGTGTTTAGAGTGTATGTAGTGTGTGAGAGAGAATATGATATAATATATATATATATATAAAATATCCTAAGCTAATAAAAGCAAAGAAAACAAGAAGCCGAAATCAGTAAAAAGAAGGGTCAACAAAGGGAGGAAGAAAAGAAAAAGGAAAGAGAAAGAAGGGAGAGAGAGAGAGAGTAGAGAGAGAAAAGGGAGCGGTTGAAGCTGTCTATATATATAGTGTGTGTGAGTTTGTTTGAGAGAAAATCATAAGAAGCAAGAAGAAAAGATAAGAACTAAGAGCACCTTGAAAAGCCCAGAGAGTTCAGAAGTGGAAATAGAAGAAGGAGAGAAGGATTTTGAAACAGGAACAGGTAAGTTGAATTTAAAAGTTTCATTTTATGTTTTTGTGCTTTAGTGTATAAAGCATGATAAGAACTTTAGGGTCATGCAGCTGAGTTTAAAAGAAATTGAATGCAAAAAGAAAGAGACAATTTAGTGAAGAACTTAGTAAGAAAAGTTGAGTTGCAGGTCATGGTGTTAGGATCGGGTTTTGGAGATTTATGCATCAAAACTTGATTTGAATGATGGGAAAATGCTTCCCTAAGGTGCAGAAGAAGATTAGAAAAGAATTGGCATAAAAAGTTAGAGAATCATAACAAAAAGGGTCCGTCGGAAAACCGGTTTCCCACTGAAATCTCACTGTTTGAGAAGCTGTGATAGGTTAAAGCTAAAAATGAAGTTAGAAATGAGAAACCCATTGAAAATGGAAGAGAGACACGTTAGAATCATGCAAAAATATGGTTGGAACAGTCACCGGCGTCAGAAAAGACGCTAGAAACCTACCAGAGACCACCGAAGAAGAAGGAACTGTGCATGGTTTGGGTTTTGGGGTAGACCCAACCCACTTGCACATGAGGCTGTTCCAAAACTGTGACGTTTTGATATATGTTTTAAATTATAATAGGAGTGTTTGGGCACAAGGTTTGTAAATTAAATTGAACTTGATTTAGAGATAAGGATAGCTTATTCCAAATTGGGGTTATCCGCTGTTTGGCTGCTCCCATTTAGAATTGTAAATTCTGTAATTTCGAAATTGGCCCAAATGTTATT
Source organism: Nyssa sinensis (assembly GCA_008638375.1). Lineage (NCBI taxonomy): Eukaryota > Viridiplantae > Streptophyta > Magnoliopsida > Cornales > Nyssaceae > Nyssa > Nyssa sinensis. The sequence goes on from CM018032.1 coordinate 36,214,225, forward strand.
AAAAATTTCAAAAGAACCCAAGACTATGGTTAATTACAGATTAACCCACAGAATAAATTAATTTAAATATTAATTTAATTAATTAGAAAAGAGAAAAATTACCAAAATGCCCCTAAGTCAAAAAGGAGTCAAACGGATTCCGATCAAAGTAAAAGAATAGTGAATTTTTATTATTTCGAGCATTTTAGACTCAACGGTGAAGTCCAATTTATGAAAATAGGTCTCGAGAAGTAAGAACCCGTAAAAGTACAAAATGACCGTTTTGCTCTTTTTAATACAGAAGTCTGAATTGAATTCCGCGAAAGCCTAAACCGACTTTGTTTGACGTTCCAGATTCAATAGTAGAGTCTATTTAAGTAAAAAAGATACCAATAGTAAAGAGACATAAAATTTGATGCATAACATTAGTTATATAGACATATAGACTGAGATGCGTTTTATGAATCATAGGAACGCCAAGAGGAAAGAAAAAGACGGTTTGACCTTCTAGACAGATACAGAAAGATGTAAGTAATATCTGATCTCTACATGTGTTACTTTCCAAGCCAAGTCAAAAGTTCTTTTTGTATATTGCTTATTGTATTCCATACATGTCATAAGTTATTGAACCACATTGATATTGTCCTATTATGTGGAAGTGTTTATTGATTTTTATATATATCTCGATCATGATTGTACACTTGTGCATAGAGTTCTTTTTGTACACTTGTACCTAGGTCCGTGAGGGCCAGCTAGTTATATTTGAAGCAGTTTCGTAACCATAGCCCTTGAAAGCTATCGTTATGTTAGGCTGCCTAGAACCAGTTATGATTCCATTATACTCTTCGTGGAAGATAGCATGATCCCGATATATTATTAGTGTAGGATTTGTGCTCAAGTCACAACTCCATCTAATGCTATTTATGACCCTCGGGTCAAGGTTCCGAGTGGAACATTTGCTACGTTGCTATATGAGGCATGGGACATAGAGTCATATTGTATACAGAACAATATTATTCAAAGAGCCTGTGTGGGACTGATTGAATACGAGCTCAGGGGGAATTCCGGGCCCTACGAATGCATCTCTTTTATTGTTATCATTGTCATTATTAACTATCATAGTTTGATCATGTTATATTATTATGAATGATCATGAGTTCAGACAACTTTTATTGAGTACATACAATTCATACTTGAGACAGCTCATGACCGTAGCAGTATGATATTGTTAGCAGAACAAATTTCATTGCTTTATCATTTGTGTTCCTACCATTTGATATTCCTTGACGAGCTTCCTTATTTCTTGACTAGCTAGCATATTGCATTTATCCTAGCTCTTTTATGGATAATGTTTTCTATATTCACTTGTACACATGGCAGAGCAAAGGATAATTACCTACTGAGCTTAAGTTAGCTCATCCCAAACTTACTAAAACATTTCAGAAAAGGAAGCTTTAGAGGAGCAGTAGCAGTAGCATTCAGCTAGATAACAGTGGACATTTTTGAGATAAATGTAATGTATAATATTCAGTACAGTCTTGTAACCCTCCCATGTCATCCACGTCTTGGGGATGTAATGTATTAGACTTTTAAAGTCTGTATTTTGAGAACCACATTTTATATACATGCAACTTTTATTCAGAGACTTTCACTGTTTATGTTATGATATTTATTGCATGTTAGTAGCACTGATTGAGTTACTGCAGTTTCAGTTCAAATGAAAGACCTGGTACAGCAATAGTGTCAGGCCGGGGCTCGTGATTCGAGATCCGCTATAGGGTGGGTTTCGGGTCGTGACATAAGACTTCTAACCTAGGTGAAGAATGAATGTTAGGAAGAAAATATGCATTACATGACATTTTCATGGATCATCTTGTATGAAATTTGTGTAGAGAATGATGTAAATTTCTAGATGAACTAGTAAATGAACATTGTGTGCTTAACCCTTGATATATCTTGTCTAGAATGTTGAAATATGTGTCCAATGCATGGTACCAGCTTAAAATTCATTTACTTAAATGTTCAAGAATTAATTTTTTGTTATTCATGAACTTGAAAGAAGTTGACATGTCTACTAAGTGTTTTGATAAAATGCTTAAATGATGGTAATGATGTTGTTTGGTGAAATTATTGGTTATATTGCATATGTGACATTTTTTTTTTGATGTGAATGATATTACCCCTTTGGATACCCTTGATTAAAAGAAAGATTGAATAAATACTTTGTGAGGAATGAATGAGAATCTAGATAATTGAAGGGTTCAGAAATGGGAAGAAATGAAAGATGAAATTACAAGTTGAGAAATGGGAAGTCATGGATAGTTACCCAGGATTTTTGTGATGGGGATTGTGTCTCTCTTCAGTTATGAACCGAAGCACTGTGCGAGTGGTCGTATGTTTCCATCGGGTTAGTAGCTCGAAAAACACTCATGCCACAACCCAAAACCCACCCTATGCGGATCTCGAATCGTGACCGCCACCCTTCGGCCTAGGGACCGTCGGGCAAGGCTCACAGAAGATATGGTATCGGACAGTGGTGTGACTTGTGTTTGCGGAAGCGTGAAAAACTTTTTCTTTTCTTTTTTCTTGTTTTAAATTTTTTGCACATCTGCCCAGTACTGCTGCTCTTCAAAACGGTACACATGATTATACATTCAGAGCATAATAAAAACTTTTAAGACTTTATAAATAATACATGATCAGTTGTCCCTCAGGACTTAGTTACATAACATTTAAATATATTCTATACCAAAAAATGACTAACTATAAGTCCTTAGTGCTTCTAAAAAACTACTAGCCCTATAAGGAGCTTCCTACGCCCTTTCTCAAAATGGGCAAAGCTCTAACCATCATCATCATCAAAAGTCAGGACTTCTGTCGGTTACCTGTAATGTGGGTTGGATAAATCCGGGTAAGCTAAACTAAGCTTGTGAGTAATTTCAGCATTTGTCATGGGTTTTCAATTAGTAGTGGTTAGTATAAGAGAGTTTATAAAACATTCACTACCAATTACTCGTATACTTCAAATACAGAATATATGCATTCTTTAAAATAGACAGTTTCGAAACGTTTAAAGTATTCAAGCTAACATATGCTTCTTTAAATATATCAAAAGAAACTTCAAAACATGTAGAGATGTGTAGTAAAATGAAGGTAAAACCTACTTCCATTTTTTAACATAACATCTTATCACTTTCATTAGTAGAATCCGTTTCGAACCGGACTCTAGTATTTCTTCTTGTGGAGATATCTCATGCTTGGGGGATTAGATCCTGCTACCAGGCATTTTACATGTCAATTGAGCTTCGAAGAACCCAAAATCAATCTTAGTGCTTAAGCACATTTATTGCACTACTAGTGGTAATCGAAGGCATATAAAACATTTACAGTAGATGCTATTTAAAACATTAAAACATGACCTCCTTGTAGTTGTATTTAAATACACATGACTTCTTCAAATAGATGCTTTTATGAGCATTCAAAACATGATGTTCATGGCTTTATGATAGTGTCACACCCCGAATTTCTACAAACCCGAGGCACGACTGACGAGACAGAAAATAAAATAAAATAAAGGACAATGTAAATAGATTCACTGAACATGCATCCATTCCCATCAATACATAAGATAATGTAAGGTACATCCCATGAATACATCGTTTGCATGGTCATTCGGGCTTAAGCCCTTACATCACAAAATATAAGCCTCATGGGCCAAAATACACCAAGTGCTCCATCCTATCGAGGTATCACTAGGTCTCAAGTAGCTGGGCATCCTCATCTACAATGTATGTCCCACGAATGGGTCAGCTCAACTGCTGGTATAATATGATGCTAATACAAGGAATAAAGCTAAGGCGTGACATGTGCAAAGTGTACATTTATCTCTAAATGCTTCTCAAACACAATGCAATGAAAATATGCATGACGCACCCATGCACTCGATGCCATACCCATGCACTCGATGCCACACCCATGTCTCCTTTACGGGCCTTCCCCCGATGGTCTGGAGTACCAATTTCCTTTACGGGCCGCCCCCCGATGGATCAAGAACCAATGCAATGGCCAATTTTGGGTTTTTTACCACAGGATCTACACCCTCATAATGCATAGCACCACGTGCTCAACTCATGCCATGTGTCCAAGGAATTCACCCTATGCCAATATGCTTCGAATACGGCACACAATGACGTAATCTCAATAAGGCATGCTTTTAATGAAATATCACATTTGGAGTATCAATAATAATCAAAGCATCAACTTATTTCATGTAATTGTATATCTCATGCATTCATACATCATAGTTCACGTGTCTTCCCATTACTAAACTCTAAAAGAACGCAAGTAACACATAAGCATGTGAACAACCAACTCCAAGGTATCAAGTAAATACATTCCAAATAAACACATAAGTCATTCCAATTATTCACAGAATATTCCTAACTTAACTTCATTTCTAACATTAGCAAAACACCATACCTGACGGGTTGGTCACAACCCAAGTAAACTGCGCTCGTAATGTAGTGGCTAGTAGTGAGAATGTGGAAGGATCAGACTGCCTTCTCCTTGCCTTTCGATACTCCTAAAACCACAAAATGTAACTCAGTTCGTTTGTCACTTGAATGATGCTATTCATTAAATTTTATGTCTTTAGTTTATAAGTTTCTATTTGGTTAGATTAAGTTCTATCATTGTGTCCGAAACGTCGAAGAAAATAGGTTTGGGCTTTCGCGAAATTTAGTTTGGACGTTCGAGCTAAAAAGGGCAAAACTGTCATTTTGCACTTTTATGGGTTTCCATTTCCTGAGACCTCTTCTCGTAAATCGGACTCCACAGTTGAGTCTGAAATACTTGAGATAATAAGATTTCACTAATTGTTTATTTAAATTGGGTTTCGTTTGACCATGTTTTGACTCAAGGGCATTTTGGTAATTTTTAAGGTTTCCACGGGTCTTTTAATTTTTGGGACCTCGTATCACATCACAGACCTCACCGTTGGTCTTAAGAGGTCCAAGATAGTAAGAAAACATATATGACTTGTCGTGTTTGGACTCAAGGCCATTTAGGAGTATTTAATTTAATTAAATCAATTAAATTTGTAAAACAGAATAAAGGATAATATATATATATATATATTGATTGCATATATGGACACAGGAGTGTCCTGTCCGAACGGTTCCATGCGCTCACCCCCACGCGGCCCACCCTGTTTCAAACCTCGGCAGCCTCACTCCCCCACCCTTTTTCTCTTTCATTTCCTTTTTATCCCATTTAACTGTTGGTCCAATTTGTGAAGCCTAATCCCCCTTGACCCCATGACTTTTAAATAAAACAAACCCAAGGTTTTTAAATGAGACAGGCCCAGACTCATCAGGCCCAACACCCATGGCCCAGTCGCCCTTGCGAGCCCCCGATTTCCTGGCCAAGCGCCGGTCGTCTTCCTCGGCCGAACTCCGGCCATTCGCCGGAAAACCGCGACTACCCCTCCCATTTTATTCCCATTTTCACGTCTGATTTCTAAGGTTTTTACATCAGAATTTCCCTAGGACCCTCACGAACCCATTTAACATCGTTTTGAGCCCAAACACTAAACAAAACTTGTGAAGCTTTCCTAAACCCTAGCTACTGCCGTGACCTGTAAATGGGATTTTCTCCCTTGATTCTCGTCCATTTTACGTGATTCCAATTGGGTTGGAATCCTTGGAGGGTCTTTGTTCGGTCCTAAAGGAAATGGTAAGGCTTTGTTTCGGTTCTCTCACACCCGAGCTTCGAGGTGGCCATCCATGAAGGCCCCTTCACGGTTTGGCATTCTGGGTTCGGATTTACGCTTGGTTTTCACACCTCAGTTAAGCCTCACACATTCTAGATGCCATGCATGCATTCAAGAAATTTAAACAGTATATATATATATACATATATTCTAGAGAGAGAAATGAAATGGGTTTGTGATTTTTCACCTCAAAACTGGTGCTTCCTCTCCCGTGCTTGCTTCTAGCTTCCTTCCAACGAATCCAAGGTGAGTGAGGGCTGTCTGTAACCCCTCTTCTTCTTCCTTCTCCTCCTTTTCTTCACACTCTCTCTCTCTACACTGCTCTTTCTCTCTCTACCCGAACTCACTTCTGTTTCTCTTTTCTCTCTAACCAAAACGAACCCTCATGTATATACACTCTCACAGACCAACTCCATCCCCAGTCAAATCCCAACGGATGCTTACACCTAAGCTCACACGTCAATCCACTGCCCAGGCGGCTGCAGCCTCCCCTATCTCTCTCTCGGTTCTCCTAGTCCTTGACCTGTCCCTCTGCTCTAGCCATCATCCTCCTCCACAATCAGCTTTGCATTAAATGCAAAGTTGACTTTGCTAATATAAGCATATATATATATATATATATTGTCACTTGCATACACCCACACAACTGGCAAGCATTCTTACATAATTATATATATATATATATAAATATTTAAATACTCATACACATACACATACACACACATCATACACATACGTTACATCACACATACATGCATACTTATACACATTTTAATTAATAATAATAATAATAATAACAACAAATGATAATAATAATAATAACCAACAAAATTTATATATAAAATTTTTTTTTGAGGTTATTACAGATAGAGTCTTCAAATACTTGGAATATGAAAATTCAGAATATTTAAAGAGATTTGGCATTTTAAACTTAGACATGTTGAAACATATTTTTAAGAAAAACTGTAGTAGAAACCATTCACTGAGCATGTCACAATAGGGTTTATAAGGACAGAAATACTTTAAAACAGGGATCAAGTAAATACTGAATTTGATATTCAAATGCTTCAAATATTTTTGAACTTTAAACTTATTCAAATCCATAGAGTTAAATCTCCACTTCAAATACAAGATTACTCACCTCAAACTTCAAGGTTGGTGTTACTGATGTGCCTTCCCTTTTCCTTTGATAAGCCTAAAACAATTTATGAAAATTCCATAAATTTCACATGTACTTAAGTCAACTTGTGATCTTAACCTATTCTTAGATTGTGTAAGCCTAATCCTATGATAGGTTTTATTCTTCAGAATTGGACTAACTCGTAGTGATTTACTATTGTATTTACATGTCTATTTACTTTATGTACTTTAATTGATAAATAGATATTACCTTCGAAGCATATCATTAAGTGATTCAACTTTTTCCCGTTCTTCTTCTTCCTTTAATACTTTTTCATCCAGTTTTCTTGCGTCCTCTTCCTTCATGAATCACCTCATTGAAACAATAGGGGTTTTGAAAATAAACAGCTTCCAAGAGAGGATCTTCACCTTCTCGACAGTGTTTATTTTTCTTTTGATAACTTTTCCCTCCCAAATGAGCTCATCCAAGACGATTATTCCGGTCTCAACCTACGACACAGTTTAATGTGTTATGAAGTAAATTTTCATTTCTAATTATACTCTTCTAGTAGTCCCATAAATTTTAAGTTTGTTTCTATTACTTCACATGTTTTTTCATACTTGATTTCGTAATAGGGACCTCACCATTGAGTCCAGAATGTCAAAAAAAGTCAACTTATACCCTCTCGGACTTCGATTTGGTTTTAGGGTATTAGGGGCAAAATGGTCATTTTACACATTTATGTGTCTTTATTTTTTGGAATCTCATCTCGTAAAATGGACCCTTCCAGTAGCTTCAAAACATCCGTTACATAAAGAAACACTAATCATTTGTTTATTTGGACTATATTTTAAATTTCTTTAATTTCCTTAATTTAATTGATTTATTTAATAATTTTAATTTATTAAGGAATTTTACTATATATATATATATACATGTAGCATGTTATCACGTGGGCCTCAGTGGCCCAGTGGCTCATGTGCCCTTGGTTTAGGTCCTTCACTTGTTTTGGTCTGATGTTCAAACCATAGGGGCAACAGACCCCGTTATTTTTTTTTCTCTCATTTGTAAAACTAAACAACAGATAGGCCCAAATCTGGAATAGGACATCCCTTTCCCTGTTCAGCGTATTCAATTCTAATTCCTTAACCCGATAACCAAACAGACCCAATTTGACTTTTAAATTAAAAAAAAAAACCCTTTCCTAAACGACGCAGTATAGCCTTTACATAACAGCAAACGACGTTGTGTCCCCAAACCTACTATTCATCGTCACCCTTGACATTCCGGTAGGGTTTCGGTGGGTCTTCAGCGTCTTCTCCAGCGTCGACGACCCTTCTCCGGTCGATTTTCAACTATTTTTAAATGTAGTTTTCTTCCATTTTTCACAAGGATCACATCTTTAACTTCAGTTTTTGATTTACTTCACTCAAACTTCATGAATAGAGGGAAAATAGTGGCTCCGACCAACTGTATTTTTACTAATTTTGAACATATTTATTTACTTTTTTCATTAATTTCTTTTCTAGTTTTCTTCTTGCACCATTGAGGATCAGTTCCTCATTAATTAATCAAAGTTTAAAACATGAAATTATAAAATCCGATTATCACCCTCCACCTACAACTGCCTTGTTGTAGTTCATTTCTAGCCCTTTTTCCCTGGTTCTTTTTACAAATTTTTATATTTTTCATGCTCTTCTAGGTCCACTAATTCAATTTAGCATTTATGCTAAAAATTTTATAAAACAGAAATGCAATTTCTCACTTACTTGTTGAAGTTCAGTTCTCAGTTCCTTCTTCTTCTAAGCTCTCTGAATTCCTCAAATTCTCCCCACACTTTAGTTTCTGTGTCTCTTTCTAATTTTTTTTAAGCATATGTATGTATATATACGTGGGAAATCACACCACTCCTCACCTTTCTCTCTCGATTCCTCACTTTCTCTCCACCCTCTCACAGCCTCTTTTATTGACTTCCCACTGCTTTTCTTTCCTGATCTTTTTCTCTTCTGCTCCTCATTAATTCAGTTACAGTTTTACATTAAATTTGTGTCGATATTTTTGTGTTATATATATATATATAATATAGTAACACACACTGCTGCCGACAGCCCCTAACCCTTCATACCTCTTCCCTCATAGCAATTTTAATATATATATATATATATATATATATTTTCATGCATTATTTTTTTTCATATATATATATATACACATATAAATCTATATACATTTAACTATACACACACACAATACACATGTAGTGTGTGTATTTATTTCTATACTTATTATATATATATTACATAAAAATATTTTACTTTATATGTGTACACATGAACTGCAAGTATACGTAATTATGTGTATAATTGCATATTGCCCGACCCTCAATCTTTTCTTGTAGTAAGTCTGGGCTATTGTTTAAATTATTATAAAACATGTCATTAGGTTCGGGTATTTTAGGTCGGGGTATTACATTCTCCCCTCTTTATTAGAGTTTTTTCTTCAAAACTTGAGCGTTTCCTGTCTTTATAGATTCTACTTTCTTTTCTTTCTTCGTTATTTCTATCTATCATGTTCATGTATCTAGTAGTCAAATTTAAATGACAAGCATATATATTAGACATAAATTAAATATTTGAACGGTGTACCTAGTTGACTTTTAGAGGTCTATGCAGCGTCAGAACATATATTGAATACTCGTCCATACCTCGTAAGTTCCTTGCTCCCACTTGGTTTCTTAGCAGTCAGAGCCTGTGTGCATGATGTAACTGATGAAACTACTACAGTAGGCTCTCTGGTAGCTGAACTCCACTTTGGGCAATCCTTGATGAGATGCCCAGGTTAGCCCACATTTGTAGCAGCCTCCCGTAATTTGCCGACAGGGTACGAAATGCATCCTCTAGAAAGTAAGGCATAAAGGGATCTCTGCTGTCTTCTGGCTAGTATTTCCTCCCTCATTGATAGACGTCATACTCCTGACTCCTGTCCTAGCCTTCTTCATCTGTTGAGGAGTGGGGCTAACCTGTTTCTTGTCTTTCTTCTAGGACAGAGCAATCCTAGCTCTCTCGAAGATCTTAGCACGATTCACCATTGCATTGTACGTAGGAAGCTCAAAGGGCTTGAGTCTATACCTGATGCTATCTCTAAGGCCACTCTCAAACTTTCTGGCCTTTAGGTCCTCTGTAATGATAATGTGGGGTGAAAAGTGAGCTAGTTTTATGAACTTAGCCTCATATTCTGCTACAGTCATAGTCCCTTGTGTCAGAGTTACAAACTCTACTATCTTCTGATTCTTCAACGACCTTGGGAAATGTTTATCGTAAAATACTTCCAAAAATCATTCCCAGGTCATTGGAGGCTCTCTTTCCTTCTCTAGAAGCCACCATCCACATATTGCATCCTTGAAGGTAAAGGCAGCAAATGAGACTTTCAGTTCCTCTGTACATGGCAAGACTGTGAATATAAGTTCTATCTCTTGGACCCACGCCTCTGCGTCGATCATAGTGTCTAGTCCATCAAATCTGGGAGGCTTGAGACTCTAGAACATCTTATAACTCGATGTGTTCATTGCCTCCGGTGGTAGCCCGGGGTTCTGCACATGCCGTGGTACTCTGCCCTGAGCTTGGACACCTATCATGGTTTGAGCCATTGTTTCCAGAATGTGCTCAACTCGGTCTAGTCTATTTTCAGGATTTCTCACGTTTCTTCTCGTGTTTACCATTGTCGCTGAAAAACACACATTTGTTGGTTTTTCATTATGCATTTTTATCACATAAGGTTTATATTTACCTACTTCCTGTTTTCAAGGTTTAATGTTTTGTTATTCTTGATTCTCATAGTGGTTTTTATAGTCCACTTTGACTTATTGTCTTCGTTTTACTACTTCTATTTAACTACGGGTCCCATACCCCACCTTCCTATCGAACACATACTTCTAATTGCTTACTTTACTCTATTGTAGGTCCTATACCCTGCATTCAAATCAAATCATGTACTTCACATATCTGCTTCATGTAATGCGAGTCCCATACCCCACCTTTAAATCAAATCACATACTTCTAATCCTTGTAATACGGGTCCCATACACTGCCTTCAAATCAAATCACGTATTCCAATATCTTAGGTAGCCTAGGACCTACCTAACTCATAGTTTTGTTTCTAATTCTTCTAATGTCACTAAGTTTGTTTAAGTCAACCTGGCTCTGATACCACTCTGTCACGACCTAAAACCCACCCTATGTGGATCTCGAATCGCGACCGCCACCCTTTGGCCTGGGGGCCGTAGGGCAAGGCTCACATAAACGACGGTAACAGACGGCGGTGTGGCCTGTGTTTGCGGAAGCGTGAAAAACTTTTTCTTTTCTTCTTTCTTTTTTAAATTTTTCGCACATCTGCCCGGTACTACCGCTCTTCGAAGCGGTACACATGATTATACATTCAGAGCATAATAAAAACTTTTAAGACTTTATAAATAATACATGATCAGTTGTCCCTCAGGACTTAGTTACATAACATTTAAATATATTCCTTAGTGCTAGTCCTGTAAGGAGCTTCCTACGCCTATTCTCAAAATGGGCAAAGTTCTAACCATCATCATCATCAAAAGTTAGGATTTTTGTCGGTTACCGGTAATGTGGGTCGGATAAATCTGGGTAAGCTAAACTAAGCTTGTGAGCAATTCCAGCATTTGTCATGGGTTTTCAATTGGTAGTGGTTAGTATAAGAGAGTTTATAAAACATTCACTACCAATTGCTCGTATACTTCAAATACAGAATATATGCATTCTCTAAAACAGACAGCTTTGAAACGTTTAAAGTATTGAAGCTAACATATGCTTCTTTAAATATATCAAAAGAAACTTCAAAACATGTAGAGATGTGTAGTAAAATGAGGGTAAAACCTACTTCCATTTTTGAACAAAACATTTTATCACTTTCATTAGTAGAATCCATTTCCAACCGGACTCTAGTATTTCTTCTTGTGGAGATATCTCATGACTGGGGGATTAGATCCTACTACCGGGCATTTTACATGTCAATTGAGTTCCGAAGAACCCAAAATCAATCTTAGTGCTTAAGCTCATTTATCTTGCACTACTAGTGGCAATATGAGGGATATAAAACATTTACAATAGTTTTTATTTAAAACATTGAAACATGACCTCCCTGTAGTTGTATTTAAATACACATGACTTCTTCAAATAGATGCTTTTATAAGCATTTAAAACATGATGTTCATGGATTTATGATAGAGTCTTCAAATACTTGGTATATGCAAATTCAGAATATTTAAAGAGATTTGGCATTTTAAACTTAGACATGCTGAAACATATTTTTAAGAAAAACTGTAGTAGAAACCATTCACTAAGCATGTCACAATAAGGTTTATAAGAACAGAAATACTTTAAAACAGGGATCAAGTAAATACTGAATTTGATATTCAAATGCTTCAGATATTTTTGAACTTTAAACTTCTTCAAATCCATAGAGTTGAATCTCCACTTCAAATACAGGATTACTCACCTCAAACTTCAAGGTTGGCGCTACTAATGTGCCTTCCATTTTCCTTTGATAAGCCTAAAACAATTTATGAAAATTCCATAAATTTCACATGTACTTAAGTCAACTTGTGATCTTAACCTATTCTTAGACTGTGTAAGCCTAATCCTATGATAGGTTTTATTCTTCAGAATCGGACTAACTCGTAGTGATTTATTGTTGTATTTACATGTCTATTTACTTTCTGTACTTTAATTGATAAATAGATATTACCTTCAAGGCATATCATTAAGTGATTCAACTTTTTCTCATTCTTCTTCTTCCTTTAATGCTTTTTCAGCCAATTTTCTTGTGGCCTCTTCCTTCATGAATCGCCCCATTGGAACAATAGGGGTTTTGAAAATAAACAACTTCCAAGAGAGGATCTTCACCTTCTCGGCAGTGTTTATTTTTCTTTTGATTACTTTTCCCTCCCAAATGAGCTCATCTATGACGATTATTCCGGTCTTAACCTACGACACATTTTAATGTCTTAGGAAGTAAATTTTCATTTCTAATTATACTTTTTTGGTAGCCTCATAAATTTTAAGTTTGTTTCTATTACTTCACATGTTTTTTCGTACTTGTTTTCGTAATAGGGAACTCACTATTAAGTCCAGAACATCGAAGAAAGTCAACTTAGACCCTCTCGGACTTCGATTTGGTTTTAGGGTATTAGGGGCAAAATGGTCATTTTACACATTTACGTGTCTTTATTTTTTGGGGTCTTGTCTTGTAAAACGGACCCTTCCATTAGCTTCAAAACATCCATTATATAAAGAAAACACTAATCATTTGTTTAATTTGGACTACATTTTAAATTTCTTTAATTTCCTTAATTTAATTGATTTATTGAATATTTTTAATTTATTAAGGAAATTTTAAATATATATATATATATATATATATATATATACATGCGGCATGTAATCACATGGGCCTCAATGGCCCATGTGCCCTTGGTTTGGGTCCTTTACTTGTTTCGGTCTCACGTTCAAACCGCGGGGGCAGTAACCCTCGTTATTTTTTTTTCTCTTATTTGTAAAACCAAAGAATGGATAGGCCCAAATCAAGAATAGGACATCCCTTTCCCTGTTTAGCGTATTCAATTCTAATTCCTTAACCCGATAACCCAACAAACCCAATTCGACTTTTAAATTTAAAAAAACCCCTTTAGCCTTTACATAACAGCAAACGACGCCGTGTCCCCAAACCTACTGTTCATCGTCACCCTCGACATTCTGGTAGGGTTCCGGTGGGTCTCCGGCATCTTCTCCGGCACCGACGACCTTTCTCCAGTCAATTTTCAACTATTTTTGAATGTAGTTTTCTTCCATTTTTCACAAGGATCACATCTTTAACTTCAGTTTTTGATTTACTTCACTCAAACTTCACGAAGAGAGGGAAAATAGTGGCTCGACCAACTATATTTTTACAATTTTGAACATATTTATTTACTGTTTTCATTCATTTCTTTTCTAGTTTTCTTCTTGCACCATTGAGGATCAGGTCCTCATTGATTAATCAAACTTTAAAACATGAAATTACAAAACTCGATTATCACCCTCCACCTACAACTGCCTTGTTCTAGTTCATTTCTAGCTCTTTTTCCTTGATTCTTTTTGTAAATTTTTACATTTTTCATGCTCTTCTAGGTCCACTAATTCAATCTAGCATTTATGCTAAAAATTTCATAAAACAGAAATGCAATTTATCACTTGTTGAAGTTCAGTTCTTAGTTCCTTCTTCTTCTAAGCTCTTTGAATTCCTCAAATTCTCCCCACACTTAAGTTTCTATGTCTCTTTCTAATTATTTTTTTTAAGCATATGTATATATATATACGTGGGGAATCACACCACCCCTCACCTTTCTTTTTCGGTTCCTCACTCTCTCCCTCTCACAGCCTCTTTTATTAACTTCTCACTGCTTTTCTTTCCTGATCTTTTTCTCTTTTGTTCCTCATTAATTCAGTTACAGCTTTACATTAAATTTGTGTTGATATTTTTGTGTTATATATATATATATATTATATAGTAACACACACATACACACACTGCTGCCAACAGCCCTTAACCCTTCATACCTCTTCCTTCACAGCAATTTTAATATATATATATATATATTTATATTTTCATGCATTGTTTTGTTTCATATATATATACACATATAATTCTATATACATTTAACTATACACACGCACAATACACATGTAGTGTGTGTATTTATTTCTATACTTATTATATACATATTACATAAAAATATTTTACTTTATATGTGTACACATGAGCTGCAAGTATACGTAATTATGTGTATAATTGCATATTGCCCGACTCTCGATCTTTTCTTGTAGTAAGTTATGGACTATTGTTTGAATTCTCGTAAAACATGTCATTAGGTTCGGGTATTTTAGGTCGGGGTATTACAACTCAAGCTCAACTGGGGAGCATTAGGTAGTCTTAAAGGATTACGGAAGAAGTAAAAGTAGAAGTAAAAAGTAGTGTCGTTGAGATGAGTGAGTTGATGATAATCTAAGTAATCTCCTTTTGTGTTGCATTCTTATTGTGAGAATTGAAATATGTTACCATTGTTGTATTGATGTTCTTATTTCAATTGATTATGCTATGAATGTTCATGGAATCGAAATGGTTGGTGATGCTTGGTAATACTTGCTTAACACTACACTTAACACATGTTTACACTTGTCACCATATATGCTTCCCTTTGTTTAGTTGCTCTACTAGGATTGTTGTATTGACCCCTATCAGATGCAAGTAATGGAAACGAGTCAGTCGCTTGATGACATGAATTAGAAGGACATCTCTTTTGGACTCTTATATTTATTTTTGGATGTAATTAAACTCACAACTTCTATTTTGGTCTTTTGTTATTTTGGAAATGTAAAAGGCCTTATGGTTTTTATATGTTTATATGAAGACTCGAAAGTCTCAACAAGACTAGTATTCTTTTAATTTAGAAATAGTAATCACAAGATGAATACACTTTTGGAATTTATGTATGAAAACTTTGTTGGGTTATTTGTATGGAATGTGAATGAATGTTTTTGTTATGAAAAACTCAAGTAAGAATATGCATATCATAGGATGGTTTGAGATATACAGAAATCATTTATTTAGTTTGACCTTGATTTATAAGATCACCTTTAGGTCTTTGGGGCTCGGGGTGTGACAGTAAACATATTCGTAAATCATCTCAACAAATGGTCAACATATAACATAGTCACCTATAGTGACAACAAAAGAGATCTCTGACCCACTTATCGGCCGTCGAGGACTTTTATCAGAGCTGGCATGTGCCCCCCCAATAGGACTTTGTATAATAGCATGTATGTGAAAGCATAGCTTTTTAAAAATTTCTATCCATGGGTTTTCAAAACAATTAGTAAACATACTTGTAAATCATATTTTCATAGCGAAACATAATATTTTTACATGGCAAAAAATAACATTCTTACTGTATGAATAACAATTATGGAAACTCTCCACTTTAAAGATCTAGAAATACAACCATTGGATGCTTAATGTCAGATTTTTCTCGTTGTAAGCTTGTTGAGTGTCCTACACACATTGTCAAACTTATTAACTCTCTGCAAGTTAATCTATATATTATGCATGAAGGTGTAATTGTGCATTTGCGCATGCTTTATTATACAATCGGGGTCCTAAAATCGGACTTAAAACATTAAAAAACTTAAAAATGAAAATTTCAGAATTTAGTTTGTGAAAACGGATTTTATTTTTTTAGTTCAGAGGCATAAAAAATCTTAAGGTAAGCATTTTCAAAATTTATATAACTTATTTGATAGCTATATTAAGCATAAAGGTATTTTTGTAATTTTTTTAAAACATCCATTGTATTTTTCAGAACATAATTATACCAAATGAACACTATATTTGAATCTAAAGTGTCGAAGAACCTTATAATGGACTACCATTATAATTTATTTGGACATTATAAATATAATAATATAATTATTATTACTATTATATATTTTATTTGGCAAAATATACCACAGATTTCTTAGTGGTCGAGTGGTTAGATCTTACCCTTTAAGCTCCCAGCTACATGGTTCGATACAGTGCCTTCCAACCCATAACTTAATCTTTACAATTAAAATCAATCCAATTATTTCTTAAATGAAGCCCAATTTACCTATGAATTTGACCCAAACTAGTTCTCAAAATTGGAACCTGATTAGACCCAAAAACTAGTCTAATCATCACTTCAAAACCCAGACCCTTCAAACTTCATTTTCTTCACTGCTCCTTGCTGCGTGCAGTGACGAATTGCATGAATAGTGGCTACAGGCACTGTTCCAACTTGTCCGTTTCTAATTTTTCCCACCTATTTGATGTTCTAAACACTTCCAAACACTAAAACTTAAATTGTAATACATATTTTAAAGGTTAAAACGTGGTAAATTTTCATAAATGGTGAAGGACCATGACTCTGTGAATGACCTGCAATTCAGTTTTTCTAGCTCATTCCTTCATCGTTTTGCTTCGTTTTTATTCCTATGACTTTGCTTTATTATGTAATTTAAGACCTAAGTGACAAAATTAAATTTCGTTAGTGTTTTTCGACACCCATTTACACACCTACTTTCATTCTTTAAGTTTTATTATATAGTAGTATGTGTACATACTGATACATACACATACATATATATATATATAAATGTGTGTGTATATACAAATTTAGTGTTTCTATGATTATATAAATTCAATCTATGAAGCTTAGTTTGTTATGTGTGATGTGTGTCTATATATACTTATACATGCATGTGTAAATATGAAAATGTGTATGTAAGAGTAAGGTATCCTTAAGCTTGGTAACCTTACTCTTTCTCCTTCCTTTTCTCTCTCTTACTATATTTCTCAACCTTTCACTCATAGATCATTATCTCTATTTGGGATGAGTTGCTTGCAATAGAGAGCACCCTGTTGTTGTTTTGAGGTTGCAACAGAAAACAAAGACAATTTTGAAGGAAAAAAAGATGAAGATTAAAGAAAAGAACACGAGAGATTATGTCGAAGGAGAGATATATTTATTAAACTCTGAACTTACATTAAATAGACTTGAAAATTAATAACTAACCACTAAGATCATGGACCTAAAGATAAGACTTGATCACATATGATTAATCAGAAAATAAAAAACTCCTCAACACTAAGAAACAATAAATAACAAACTCCTAAACACTAGGAAACAATGTTTTGAAATATTCAAAACATGACAACTTGGCAGCAGTTCTAAACACATCAGCTAACACTCCTCCTTGATTTAGAGACTGTAAACACCAAGTTTCAATCTCAAAAACTCGAACTTGCTAACTGGTAATGGTTTAGTAAAAACATCAGCTATTTGCTCATTTGTTCTACAATAAACAAGAGTTACAGCACCATTCTTTTGCACTTCCCACAAGAAAAATAGCTTGATGTTGAAATGTTTAGTTTTTCTATGAAAAACTGGATTGTGAGAAATAGCTATTGCAGCTTGATTATTAACAAAGATCTTAGTGTCGTCTTTCTGCTCAAGATGAAGATCACTCAATATCTTCCTCAGCCACAAAGCTTGATTTACAACAACAGTTGTAGCCACAAACTTTGCTTCAGCAGAAGATTGAGCTACTGTTTCTTATTTTTTAGAACTCCATGAAAAAACTCCTGATCCAAAACTAAAACAGTACCCTGTGGTACTTTTCATGTCACAATGGATCCTGCCCAGTCACTGTTAGAAAAACCAAACAGATTAAAGTCCTTTCTTTTCTTGAACTTGATGCCAAAGTTGATTGTGCCTTTGATGTATCTAACCATCCTCTTAGCTGCCTTCAAGTGCATTTCACTTGCATAGTGCATGAATCGAGATAAAATACTCACAACAATCAAGATATTAGGTCTTGTTGCTATAAGATACATCAGGCACCCAATCAAACTTCTAAAGTGTGCCTCATTCACTTTTCCAGTTCCATCTTCCTTGCTTAACTTTTCCTTTTGATTCATAGGAGTGCTCATTGATTTGCAATCTTCCATATGAAACTTCTTGAGAATTTCCTTTGCATACTTCTTTTGACAAATGCAAATTTTATCTTGACTCTGCTTGATCTCCATTCCAAGAAAGTAAGTCATCAATCCAAGATTAGTCATCTCAAATACTTTCATCATTTCCAACTTAAATTCATCAATCAAAGCTGCATTGTTTCCAGTCATCAAAAGATCATCTATATAAAGAGAAATAACAAGAATATCAACCTCCTAGTGCTTGACATAAAGAGTGGATTCAGATAGGCTTTTTACGAAGCCTAAACTTAGCAAGTGATCATTAATTCTGCTGTACCAGGCTTTTGGAGCTTGCTTCAATCCATAGAGAGCCTTCTTGAGGAGATAAACTTTGTCTTCTTCTCCTTTCTTCACAAAACCTTTAAGGTTGCTCAACATAGATTTCTTCTTGCAAGAAACCATTTCAAAATGCTGATTTTACATCTAACTGGTACACTTTCCAGCCTTTTTGTGCTGCAACAGCAAGTAGCAGCCTAATAGTGTCAAGTCTAGCTACTGGTGCAAATGTGTCTGAATAGTCTACACAAAAAATTTGAGCATATCCTTTAACAACAAGCCTGGCTTTGTGTTTGTTGATGGATCCATCAACATTGAGCTTGGTTCTGAACACCCATTTAACCCCAATGATTCTTCTATCTTGAGGTCTATCAACAAGCTTCCAGGTCTAATTTTTTTAAATCATGAACAGCTCCTCCTGCATTGCAACTATCCACTTTTGATCCTTCTTTACATCCTTGAATCCTGCAGGTTCACATACAGCAATGTTACACCTCCGATAGATATCAGACAACAACCTAGTGCCTCTGATAGGAGAATCATCCACTAGATCATTGGAATTCTCATTTTGATTTCTCTTTGAATTTTCCCAGTTCTACTGCTCATTCTCCATGAAATACACATCTCTACTTATCACCATGTTTCCTGTTTCTGGCTGAAATACTTTGTAAGCTTTGGATATTGTACTGTAACCCATAAATATGCCAAGAACATATTTTTTATCAAGCTTATCTCGCTTAACCTAAGGCACATCGGTAAAGCATAAGCAACGAAAAACTCTAAGAAATTTCAATGAAGGTTTATGGCCATGCCATGCCTCAAATGGTGTCTGATCCTTCATTACTTTTGTGGGTAGTTTGTTTTGAAGAAAAACAACAGTGTTTGCTACCTCTGCCCAAAATTTCTTTAGCAGTCCTTTCTCGTGTAGCATACACTTAGTGATTTCTATGATGAATCAGCTCCTCCTGTCACTGACTCCATTTTGTTATGGAGTGTAAGGAGCAGTCAACTGATATTCAATCCCAACTTCTTCACAAAACAAATTGAATTGTTCTGAGGTGTATTCCTTGCCATTATTAGACCTCAGAACCTGAATTTTGCAGCCACTTTGGTTTTCCACATTTGATTTAAACTTCCAAAACACAACAACAACTTCTGACTTGAATTTTAAAAAGGAAATCCAACACATTCTGGTTAGATCATCGATGAAACAATATAATAGAGGCTACCTTTGAGAGAAGGTGTTCTTTGAGGTCTTGCCAAATCTGTGTGAATCAGCTACAATTTTTGAGTAGCTCTCCAAGATGTTTTAGGAAATGGCAGCCTGGTTTGCTTGCCGAACTGGCATGCTTGGCAACCTGGTAGTTGCTCTTCTAGAGGTGGTAAATCCTGCACAAACTGCTTCCTTTGCATGTACAGCACACTTGTGTGATGAAAATGGCCAAGCCTCTTGTGCCAAACATGTGTCGTGCTTTCTAAGATGGGGAAGGCAGCCTGATTCTCCTCTTTGGATCTAGGGAAAAACTCTTGCCTCTCATTTTAACTTTGAACATCTCCTGACCAACTACATCTTTGATCAAGCAGTGTCTGTCTTCAAAAGTCACTTTGAAGCCCTTCTCTATTAACTAACCAACACTTAGCAAGTTTTGATCAATTTCTGGCACATATAAGACATTAGAGATGGTTTTTGTACCTAAGCAGCTTTCAATAGCTATAGTACCTTTTCCTTTGACAGCAATGTGATCACCATTGCTAATTCTGACTTTTGTGATTGTAGTGCTCTTTAATTCTTTGAACATTTCCTTGTCATAAGTCATATGATTAGTACAACCACTATTAATGAGCCAAATTTCACTTGAACTGCTACTTGGAAAGCATGTTGCTACAAAGAGCTGA
Organism: Nyssa sinensis; assembly: GCA_008638375.1. NCBI lineage: Eukaryota > Viridiplantae > Streptophyta > Magnoliopsida > Cornales > Nyssaceae > Nyssa > Nyssa sinensis. The sequence continues at coordinate 36,234,879 of CM018032.1, forward strand.
TCTAACCTCTTGATTTGTAACTTGGGCTTCAACTTCCTGCTACTAAGCTTTTCCTTTGCAAATCACAGCTTCATGTCCAATTTGGTTACACTTGCTGCATTTTGCATCAAGTCTCCTCCAGTATTTGAAAGGGGAATGACCCTTTCTGCCACAATGTTGGCATGGAGGATGATTTCCTTTCGTACCTTCAATCTTGTTCTTGTTGCTGTTTGCTGTAGCATTGCCACTTGCAGCAAAATTCTTCTTGTTTTTATTCTTTCTCATTTTCCCTTCTTCTTGATGCTTGGCTGGCAGTGCTCCTTCAACAACACCTCCTTGCCTCATGACCCTTCTTTGCTCTTGTGCCTGTAAAGCATTTAAGAGTTCTGCCAAGGTAATCTTGGACAGATCCTTGGTATTCTCCAAGGTCGTAATGGTTGCCTCAAACTTTTCAGGCACCGTTACTAGGATTTTTTCAACAATCCTTGAGTCATGTAGATCAGACCCAAGTAGTCTTACCTTATTGGTAATGCTTTAAAGTTTGTCAGAATACTCTTTAATGGTTTCTGATTCCTTCATTTTCTGCAGTTCAAAATCTCTAATCAAATTTAGCACTTGTATCCCTTTAATCCTCTCATTTCCTTCAAACTCTGTTTTGAGATAATCCTAGATTGCTTTTGCTGATTTGAGTGACATGACTTGGGTGAAGATAGTCGATGAGACAACAGCAAACAAACAGGCCTTTGCTTTTGACTTCCTCATTTTTCTGTCCTTGTGATTCTTGATCTAGGCCATTGTGGGGTTGTCTGGCAGAGGAAGAACTTTATAATCCTTTTCTACAGCTTCCCAAAGATCCATTGCATCCAGGTAGGTCTCCATTCTCACAGCCTAAATCTGATAATTTTCTCCGTCGAACACTGGAGGAGCAATCGATGAAAAACTGAAACTGGCTTCTGCATCCATGGCGTCCACTTGAATTCAATCTCAAACTCTCACAGGTTCCTTAAGAAGAAAGCTCTGATACCAATTGTTGTTGTTTTGAGGTTGCAACAGAAAACAAAGACAACTTTGAAGGAAAGAAAGATGAAGATTAAAGAAAAGAACACAAGAGATTATGTCGAAGGAGAGATATATTTATTAAACTCTAAACTTACATTAAATAGACTTGAAAATTAATAACAAACCACTAAGATCATGGACCTAAAGATAAGACCTGATCACATATGATTAATCAAAAAATAACAAACTCCTAAACACTAGGAAACAATAAATAACAAACTCCTAAACACTAGGAAACAATGTTTTGAAATATTCAAAACATGACAACTTGGCAGCAGTTCTAAACACATCAGCTAACACACCCCTATTTATAGATCTCTAGAGGGTACGATTTTTCAAACTTCGTCACACTTGTTCTGCCCTCGTCGTCAATATTTTTGACTGTACCATTACCAACTCTGAATGGTTTATATGTTGTTCACCTCTATAGATCCTGGACTATTATGAGAGGTGAGTTTGGCACCGATTATGATGCCATTGAATTTCACTATCCTTACATGGTTAAAGCTTTAATTATTATTGGTATCGTAATGCAATGTTCGCCACGTATCTAATTTTTAAACAATTTTGTTATATATGTATTTGAGGTTTATATTTCAACTAACATGAAAATTATCTTCCCAGCATTTTTGGATGTATGGGTTGTAATGGTGTTATCCATTTCTTTAAATTATTTGCTTATGATTCTTATTTTTATCTGATTGATTTATTAGTTATTAATCTAGGTTTCAGGGAAACATATTTGGTGACTCTTTTGGTACTTAAATTAGTAAATATAATATTTACTCATTCAATAGTTCTAAGCCCATTGGTTACTTACTCATGTATTGACTAACTTAGGGTCCCTTGGGAGTGGGTGGAATACTAGAGAGACGGTCTATTAAAATTAAAACATATTATTAGTTATTAATCTGGGTTTTAGGGAAACATATTTGTTGACTCTTTTGGTACTTAAATTAGTAAATATAATATTTACTCATTCAATAGTTCTAAGCCCATTGGTTACTTACCCATGTATTGACTAACTTAGGGTCCCTTGGGAGTGGGTGGAATACTAGAGAGATGGTCTATTAAAATTAAAACATATTATTATTGTAAGTGCAGGCACCGGAGAAAACAACCCGGCTTTTGTTCACTTCTTCGAGGTGAGAGAGGAACGCCCTCTTTTTGAATTGGGGTGTATATAAATACATAAAGAAGTCTTCAGCTTGTTTTAGGCTAAATAACGAGCAAGCTTGTCATAACCCATAAAGTATATATGTAAAGAGAATAGCAAAGAAAAACTAAAATTACAATGCTTTGGTCCTACTTACATTCTAAACTCCTTGACATGAGTCAAAATAAAGTAAAGCAAACTAGTCTACAATGAACTAAATAATTCCGAATCCGAGAGCTAGGTATGAGATGGGAAGGGGTTAGGCACCCATCCCGCCCAGCCCAAATGAACTAATCTCAAGTATTTATCCACAAGGCATAAATTCTATGACATAAAATAGAAGAGAAAAAGTAGAAATAGATAATAATAATGATTGCATAAACGAATAAAATAAATGAAAGAAATAAATAAATAAAAAAGAAGAAGAAGAGTAGAAAGAGAATATGATAACATGAATAAAATAAAAAAAAAAGACATAAAGTAAATAAGATTAAGGAAAAATAGTAGACTCGGTCCCATGAGGCATCCTAGGTATCCGTTTAGATAACGAAATCAGAGCCAACATAATTCTCCAGTTCAATTGATTCGATCAAGAGTGATAGGATGAATTGAATTAGGAAAAAAAGAAAGGTAGGATTTTAGGGAGCGTACTTGATTATTTTTATTGAATCAGAGAAGGCTCAAGCTTGAACTCCTTGACGTTGAATCTCTAATGGTGTAGAACTTCGTCTTTAATGGAGTAGAGCTTTTTCTTGTGTAGAAAAAAGCTTGTGTAAAGCAAAAATTGTTTAGAATCTTGACTTATGTAGAACAAATCTTCAAAAATATGGAAGAAAAAATATAGAGAAATAAGAGAGAGAATTATTGCAGCAACATGCTGGCTCCTAAAATTTCTGTTTATGATTATGATGGCTAAGAGGTCTTATTTATAGGAAAAAACAAGGAGGTTTGATCCAAAGGCTCATAATGAATCCAATGGATGGATGGCCAAGATTAATGCTTGATGTGAAAGGAAATTAGATAAGGAAGTTATTTGGTGCACAAGTAAAAACAAATCCCTTAAAATAAAGAGCTTGCTATGGAAATTACTTGGGATAAGGAAGGGAATGAAAATAGGCAAGTTTTTGGTACACAAACCTATGTTTACTATACTACCCCTAATTCGGTGGAGAATTTAGGGACGAGGTAATTACAAAAATGTCACTAAGACATAAAAGGTCAAAATTGTCCCTAAAGACTAAAATTACCAAATTAATCCTATATAGGTAAAATGACATGAAAATGACATGTATGTCCATGAATGACTTAAATAACCTATATGAGATAGGATTATACTAAAATTATTAAAGCATATTCCAAAGGAAAAAATGACATAAATATTACAAAAAATACCCCTAGAAAGTGAAAAACTTCTAGTATTTACCAAACTACCTTTAAAGGGTAGGGAAACACTAGAAATTAGCAAAATGCCCTCAGTGGGCATAATGACCAAGATGCCTATGATGGGTGGAATGACCAAAATGTCCTTAGTGGGTGAAATGACCAAAATGCCCTCAATGGGTGAAATGACCAAAATTTCCTCGATAGGCATAATGACCGAAATGCCTCGATGAGAAAAATGACCAAAATGACCTCGATTGGCATAATGACTGAAATGCCTTGATAGGTGAAATGACCAAAATGACCTCGATGGGAATAATGTTTGAAATGCCCCTAATGGACAAAAATGACCAAAATGCCCCTGGTGGGCATAATGATCGAAATACCCTTGATGGGCGAAATGTGAAATTACTAAAATACCCCTAGATGAGGCATATTATCGCAACGTTCCAAAAAATGAAAAAAACTAACTCTATAAAATTAAGGGTCTCAAAATGAGATGTCTACAATTATTAATTTTATTATAAATTCATACCAATATGCTATGTGCGTATTTGTTGGAATAATCTGACTAAATAAATATTTAGCTAACATGTATTTAAAATTTGGGATATTATGGTGAGAATGTATATGTATGTATACAAGATATTGTTGTAAGAGGACCTTCATGGTGAAAAAATGGTTGGACAATGAAAAATGGGTGTTGACAGCCATGTACATAGATAAAGCTTTCTCTTTCATCTAACTTTCTCTCTCTAAAAACAATGACAACTTTTACAAAAGATAGTCTCTAAGACCTTCCATTTAGTCTTAGATACAACGTTTATGTGTGTATCTGTGATTATGAGCATGTTTGGGCATGGACAGAGGTGTATACATGTAGATATATATGTGTGTATGTGTGTGTATGGCTATGGAGACCTGTTGTTAAAAATAATTATGGGTGTTTAAATCAGGTTTATGAACCATGTGAAGGTAAACCGTGGTGTTTTTGAATGTATATATGTGTTTGCATTTGTGGGGTACATCACAATGCGTATGACATGCACTTGAGAGACCCAAATATATGTCTTCTTTTATGAGCAAAATTGGGTTTGTTCTAATAATATTAAAGCATTCATTTCAGAGCAAGAGAGTCACATTTGGGGTTTAGAAGCAAGTAGAGGGAAGAACAATGAGAAACAACTGCTAAAAATTGAACTCAGAGTGCCCTCGCTGGAAAAATTAGGATAACCTCTATTAGGCTTGATTTTTGATGCTCTTATTTATCTTGAGGATTGGAGTGAAACCTAAGAAGCCACTATAGCATTTTAGAAAGAAGTGGGAAGGAAAATGGGCATTACAGTGGTTAGAACTGGGAAACTTTTAAGCCACCAAAAAATCCTGATTTGAAACTTTGGGGGTTATTGATCCACAAAACACAGGTTAAATGGTGTTAATTCATGTGAAATTATGATTTTGATGAAAAACCAATGGAAAATCAAGGAAAATGTAAGGAAAATAGGGGAGAAAAACTAGGTTTCTGGTGACTTCTGTAGTGAGTATATTGAAGAAGATGGCTGAAGGAATTTTTCGTTGTTCAATGGTCAAAGGCTTGACTAGGTGTCCTAGTTAACGATTAACCCGGGTCATACCACGGTCAACGAGTCAAGTCAACTTAGGTTTGGGCTTGTCAAATTGAGTTTGGGTTTTCATAATAGGGTTGCTCTAAGGACCTGTTGGTTGCATCTTAAAAGGAAAAACTAAATTACTTTTAAAATTTTGGATAGGCTTAACCCTATTTCGATTATTGGGTAATTGAGAAGATTGCGATTGTTTGGCCACTTAGATAAGAAATTGAATTTCTTAAAATTGTAAAGAGGCCAACAAAATTATAGAAACTTTCTATTAAGTGTATAAATTTGTGAAAAATTTGCAGAAATGCCAATTTGTTTAAAAAAAATTGAAAATTTGGCTAAATTAAAATGCAAGAAAGGGTATACCTAAGGTTTTTGGAAGCTTCAGACTCAATGGAGAAATTCATTTGGGCATCTAAGAACCCAGAGTTAGTCCCACATAAATATGCAAAATGACAAAAAATACCCATAGTATTAAATAAGGCAATTCTAATGGTAATTAAAATTCAGAAAGAGCGTGTCTAAGATTTTTGAACGCCTTGAATCCAAACATGATGTCAGGTTGGGTGAATTTGGACCTAAAGGTAGTTCCACCTAAATTAGTAAAATGATGATAACGTCCCTAGAAATAGATTGAGTAATTAAATGACTAATTAAAATCTAAAAATGGCATTTTTAAGGGTTTTAGATGCCCTAAACCCAAATACGATGTCAAGATTAACCAAATTACGACACGGGGTTGGTCCTAGATGAATGTGTAAAATTATGATAATACCCTTAGACACAAAACATATATCTAAAAAAAAAAAAAAAAAATTGAGAAAAGAGCTACTTTAAAATTTTTGGACCTTTTGGATCCATTTTCAATGCCCGTTTTGTGAGACAGTGTCTTGATAAACGTGAAATTAGTTTTGTAAAATTATACAATTACCCATAAGGGTTTAAAGGACATTTAAATGATATGAAATTTGAGGGATAGGACCTCTTTATGATTTTTGTGGTCTAGGATCTCTTTTTTAGCATCTGTCTAGGCAATAGGATACTCTATGTATAGGTTATAGTATGTTTGACTTTAGAGAACTTATGGAACTAACATAAAAATTAGGTACTAAGGGCTAAGGCAACCTTTTGAGTTAAGTTATGAACTAATAAGACATCTAATACTTAAACATGAAGAACTTATTTGATATTTCCTCATAATTATACATTAATTGACTATTAATGCATGCTTATTATGGGATCTTCATAATTTGAGTGTCATAGGTATTCTATTATTCCTATTATCAGATTTATGTGCACCATAGATGTGATGATACTTGGATTCTGCTATTTTATTACTTGAGATGTGAATGGATGTTCTGCTTATGCATTTAGGTTTTATGCATTATATATTAGACAATGGGCTATATTGATATAGTATGAGATAGAATGATGCCTCAATAAGACCATATGGACATAATGAGATCAAATAAAATATTTGTAGATGGATTGTGATTACCCTTATTACTTAGATCTTTAGTGTAGGGAACCGAGTTTTTCCTTCGACTACGAGCCGTAAACCGGCATAGGAGGTTGCCTAGTCCTAATAGGTAGTAATCCATGAATGGCACCTTGGGTATTGAGTCTATAGACCCCAAGGTTAGGATGGGCTTAATGAGGGCCCTAAATGTGTTAAAGTGTGAACATGAAATCATAAAGCAAGGCATAATGCATTCATGAAGGTCACACACTTGGAACATGAGTGTCTTGAATTGATGGATGATATGCCTATTGACTATGTGGATTGTGGTGTGGACTGTACATATTGGATATATCTATATATATATATATATATATTGTTAGAATAAAAACTAGTGGTGCATCATGAGGTAGGTATACATAGATGTATTTCAATATTATATCTTTCATTTTACTGTTATTATGCAACATTGAGTTATATTTTAATTTGTTGATTTATATATCTATACCTGTGGATTAGTATACAATACTTGTTGTATGCAGGTGTTTCATGCTAGACTTTAGGGTTTTCCCTCATTAGGTATGCATTAGTTTTGCACGTTGTATGTTTGTATGTTTTGGGAAACCTTACTAAGCATTATGGCTCACCTTTGTTGTTTATGAGAATGGCAAGTAGTAGAGGAGGTTAATGATGGTTATACGATTGATCTCGGATAGAAGATAAACTTAGATTGTAATACTATCCATTTTCTACGAGGGTGTTTGTACCCTTTTATAGACATCATTGTGCTTATACATTTGTACCATTAAAGAGTAAAGTCAGCTCTAAATAGTGTAATCATATTGTATATTTTGTATATTAGGGTTGCAACTTGAGCGGGCCAACCTAAGCCTGATCCAAAATTTTTAGGGCCTGGGCAAGGATATTTTAAATTCAAGACAGGCCTGCACTTAAATTCGAAAGCCCAAAGTAAATCGGGCTGGGCTTAGATTTGGCATTGGGAACCCGAGCTTGGCTCGAGCTTGACACTTTATGTATAATATATATTTTATAATAAAAATTAATATGTATCATTAGATCTAAACTGCTAATATATCGTGACCATTTATTAAACTCATATATTCTCTAACTCATTCCATTATAACCCATTATCTAAATCTCTAAAAACAAACAAATGCTTAACCTTAGCCGCCCCTTATTCTCAAAACAAAAGAAACCCTAGTTTAGCAACTTTGCCTCTAGTAGATCTATCACAACCAGTCAACCATCTTCGTTGGCTTCACCCGAGCTCTAGCCATCTACCGTTCTTCGACTATCTTTGCTAACTATGAAACCACCGACCAACGCCTAGTTCAACTCTACAAGACTACGACCACCATGCGCCCCGCATTCGACCATGTTAAAAACCTCATTCTTGGTGTCACCGTGGGCTACCAATATAAGATACGTTTTTTTCATACTAATGTCCTCATCAGTGTTGGTATTATGATCAACAAAAAAACCATTGGTAATCCAAGATATGTCATTTGGCGATAATAAGGTAAAAGAATTGATTTATTGTTGTTTTAAATTAGATCTTTTGAATTTTTAGTTGTTTTAAAATCATATTTTCACTAATCGATTATTGCAATTCTTGACTTTGGTGTTTTATATGGATAATTGTATCTATGTTATTTTTTATTATTATGTGATTTTGGATTAATCAATACATGAATTGAATTTATTCAATTAAGTTTAGTTGGCTCATGTGATAGAAAAATGATTATTATAGTTGGGAATCATTTAGTTTCTCAATCTATTCTTGATTTTAATGGTCAAACTCGAACAACTCGAGCAAAATCGAATTTGTAATCGGGTTGGGATGTTCGAGTTCGAGACGGGCTCGGGCTATTTGTCCTAGTGCTCAGGTTGAGCCTGGACATGCCTCAAGCCTGGCCTGGCCCGCCTGAGTTTCACCCCTATATATCAGTGATAGAAATTTATTGTACAGTTGAACCTGATGATAGATAATTTCAATTAATCCAGTTACAGGACTTGAACAAGTAAAAGCATGATAACAAACCAATCATGTTTAATAATAAAGATGACAGATGTTTAATACACTTTGTTGCCCCGTTATGTACCCAAAAGGGGGGTGAATTGGGTATTTGAAAAATATTAAAACCTTTTACAACAATAAAACATAAATACAAATAAAGTACAAGTATATAAAAGTGCAGAGAGAATATAACAACACAAAGATCTTTACGAGGTTCAAAAAACTTCCTACATCCTTAACCCAAGCTCCACGATTGACATTTCCACTATGTGAACTCCTTCCCAACTGGAGATCAAACCTTTACAATGAAGAGCTCCCCACTATTGATCCTAACAAAATCTTCCTTTGCCTCACAAGAGTAACCTACCCTTAGATGTAATATCCCAACCCAATTAAGCAAAGTGATTTACCTTAATAACATTTTTATGAGATTAATTATAAATTAATTTATTTGACATCTTAAATTGGAACTAGTAGGCCGTAAATGTTAAAAATAGTACAAGAAGAGAAATTGGGCAAATTATCGCAACGTGAGAATAAAACAAACTTAAAATCAAATTTGTGGATAAATACGAAATATTTTTGGTTTAATAAAACACGATATAATATGACAAAAAATAAGATTTACAGCATAAAAATTTAGCACACAAAAATCAAAAGTAAGGTGAGAATAGTAAGGGATTTTTAAAACGATTAAGGCACAATTTCAAAATTTGGTGAAAAATATCTAAAATGCCAAATGAGGCATAAGTAAGAAAAATGGGAAAAAAATGAGGCCAAAGGGTTTGAACCCTAGACCAAATGAGGGAAAAACTTAAAGCCCAAAAAAAAATACCAATTGGGCTACAAGCACTTTTGTGCTATATAATGCATAAGAGATATATATATATATATATATGCCCAAATAAGTTTCAATTCTACACACTCAAAATTGAAGTGGCAGCCTACCATTGGACCAGACCTCCACCCAATGGCATGACATGCACCACATCAGCTATATTATATATATATATATATATATATATGATGACATGTATAAATAAGTGACTTGGATTGTGTGAGCTATGATTCAGATCTTGTGTGTGCTGTGTGACATGCAAGTCAGACTTGGGGTGTGCGTGTGCTTGAGTGCATGTGTGTAGAGAGAGAGAGAGAGAGAGAGAGAGAGAGAGAGAGTGAGTGAAGGAGGAAGAAGAAGAAAAGAGGAGAAGGAAGTGGGAACTCTGGCATGCAAGCTTGAAGCTGCATTGAGGGTTTCTATGGCTTAAGGTTGAAGGAGAAGGAGAAGGAGAAGGAGTCACTGTTGAAGGTATAAGTTTGAAAATATGATTTTCCACTCTTAAGGAAGCATGGATATTATAGCATTTTTTTTTTTTTTTTATCATTGTAGACTCGCTTTTGCATGCATGTAGTTATAGTGTATAAAACCAACGAAAGGGGATGAAATGACATAGTCTGGGATAGGGAAACTCGAAGGATAGCCATTGATGAACCTCTGAAAACCTAGACCAAAACCAATGTCGATTTAACCCATTTTTGATGCTAGAGAAGGAAACTAGATACTGTGAGGGTTATAAAAACCCTAGTCCATGACCAGAACCCTCAAGGGAAGGGCATGAAAAATCGAGTTGCAGACCATGGTCCAAAGACCCAACCCTTGAAATAGAACCCTAGCCTTAATTTTTGGATTAGGGATTGAATCCTTATGATGTGAGGATCATCACAGGCCAAACCTCATCAAATTTGATGGAGGAATGTGCATGTACGAAGTAATTTTCAAAAACCACCATAGAAGCTCGATCGAGATCTTAAGTCCATCTCAATACTCCCAACCAACGCCAAAATAACCCCTATTGTTCTAGGAGTCCATAGGATTTGAAAGCAGTCAAAAGGAGTTCTAAAACTCCACAAAATAGAAGATTAAAAAGCCTACGTTTTAGGGCAACAATGGCCATTTCGGTGGACAAGACGATGAATAGTGAGGGTCGGATCTCGGGTCGGGACCCACTTCATCGCATAAGCGGCTTAAATAGAATGGTGCCGTTTTGAGGATAAGTTTTTAAATTAAAACAGAACTGAGTCTGTTTGGCTACGCGTATAATAAATTCAATTTAATAACCCTATTTTGAACAGGGATACCCTATCCACATTTAATGCCCTTATCCACTGTTTGGTTTTTGAATAATCAAAAAAAAGAGGGGAACTACAGTCAGTGGGTTTCGAACCCTTGATGTGTGCATGTGTGTGAACTTTAACTCATGTGTGCGAACCACTGCGCCACTAAAGCACTTGGTTAAAATAGTACCTAAATAAATATATAATATAAAATAATATAATATAATTAAATTAATTTAATTAATTAAAAATAGTAAAATATTCTTGGTGTTCGAATAAAATAAAAAGGTAGTGTAACCCAACATTTTTGGGCATTCCGAACTCGATAGCGAAGTCCAAATTGTAAAATAAAATCTCAAAAAACGTGAATGGACAAACTGGGTTAATCCCAAAAATATCCTAAAGGCCAAATAAAGATACCGAACGACATCCAAAAATTATAAGAATACATACCTTAGAGTTTTTCGACATTCTAGACTCAATGACGGAGTCTATTTTGTCAAATAAATTACTTAAAATACTGCTATACGAAATGGACTATTTTTAAGACACCGTAATAGTACTACAATGCGACCAAAAGGAGGAGTAAATGGATCCATAGACTTAAACTACGACATACGAGGCTGAAAGACTGTAGATTTATTAATGAATAATATTGAATTTAATAATATTTTCTAGTTTATAGGGACATTGAAAGGGAAGGAAGAGGAAGTTTGATTTCCTCTAGAATGGAGGAAGGACTATTTTTAGGTAAGTAAACCCAAACTTTAACATGTGGTAATTCTTCACCATGTCACAGTTTTATTTTCCTGATGCTGCCAATTTGTATTCCATACAAACTGACCATTGTTGATTTCCACAATTTGATGCTTATTCTACCTTGTGGATATATTGAAAATTTGATTGCCAATATCCTAATGTGATTACTCATTCATTTCTATACTTTGCTTGAATATTGGAAATTTGCTATGCCTCTCACTGCTGAGAATTTGTTATTCCACAAATATGTACATCGCTTGTAGAAGTTTGATGATCATGATATTATTATTAGTGCCTTGGAGTTGTGATATGTCACAACGTCGATCTGATTCATAGATGCTTTTGGACCTATGGGTTGGTGTTTGGGAATGAAACCCAAAATTTAGTCCATAAAGGACATGATATGTGATAAATAGCTCTAATGCTATTCAAGAGCCCGATAGTAGGGTGAACGTGGATGAGCACTTTTGGGGGTATGCCGGGCCCTATTTGTGACAACATCTATTCTTTTAGTATCTTATATTGTTTATTGATATTCTGATGATGCACTATTGGATTATTAATATGCCTTGCAAACCTATCTTTGGATTATTTGATGGTGTACTTTTTGGATATTGATACGCCTTGTGAGCCTATCCTTGGATTCTCTGTTGATATATTATTTGATTGATGACATGCTTGCTTGCCTATCTTTGGACTCGAATTGCTATCTTATGATTTGTGGTGGCTAACTATTGTATAGGCCAACCCTTATTGTTGATTTTCTTATTTTACCTTGGGATGTGCCTTTTGGACCTTCGAGTTAATTCTATTGATTCACACCTTTGGTGATTGGCTATTGTGATATTGTATCCCTTGTTTGCTATTGTGATATCATATCCTTATTTGCTATTATTCATATCCTTCTTTTGGACTAACCCTGACACATGGTAAAACGAGGGAATTTATTTACTGAGCTAAGTTAGCTCACTCCAGTTATGTCACTTTTTTTTAGGACAACAAATTGTAGAAGGAGTACCAGGCATACACATTGAGTAGATGCCACATTTTGCTACAAATTGTCCTTTTGCAAGTATGGTGGATGCTTTTGCTATCAATGTAATAGACTAAGTGTAATATAGTCTTAGTTCTCCCATGTGTCCACGTCTTGGGTATGTTTTTGAATTTTGAGGATTTGTAACTAAACACTTATTTTTATTTTGGCATTTATGATTATACTCTGATGATGGTTTTAGATTAGCTAATGACTATAGGATGCAATTAATGACTATTTAATTAGTGTTTGGGATCCTTTGGCGGGGGACGGCTTATGGGCAGTTGCCCCCGGTTGCGGGCCCTTGATCCACAGAAGACGGGTCATAGGTCGTGACAGGCGTGGTTTCAGAGCCCAAGGTTCTAGTGGTTCATGGGAGATTAGGACTAGAGTACTAAGACTTGACGAGTCTAACGGTTAATTATTAAGTAGAACTTGTTATGGTGATTAAGTGATTATTTGACTACAAAATATTGATTCTTTTGCAGTAGATGGTTCGTACTCGCAGTACCGTCATGGAATTAGATCGACTAGATAGAGTATAGTGTATATTAAGGAGGGTTATGGAAGCTCTGCTCGAACCCTAAGGGGGTGGGAATGAACCGGCACGGTCAACACGGTAAGATCATACTGGTAACCGTGGAGCCCAATAGGGCGACGACATGGACCAGTCGTATCCATATAAGTAGTTTCAAGATTTGAAGCCGTTGATGTTTGATGGAATGAGAGGCCCTATAGTAGCCGGAAAGTGGCTGTTAGAAATGAATAGGATCTTTCGAATCATAACTTATATCGAATAGCAGAAAGTTGCTTATGCCACATACATGTTCAAGGGAATGACTCATAAGTGGTGGCTACTAGAAGAGGCCCAAGAGCCCAGTATGAGCTGGCAGCGATTCACAGAAATCTTTAATGAGAAATGCTTTCCCCAAGAGGCAAGAGATCAGAAGATTGCTAAGTTTTTAGTTTTTTAACAAGGGAACATGATGATGGATGAGTATGAGGCTTGATTGACTGAGTTGGCCAAGTTTGCTCCTAACGTTATCAATACAAAAATCTTGAAGACCCACAAGTTTGAGGGAGGTTTGAGGTAGGCCATCAAAGATAGAATCAGTCCCTAGTGACTAAGCACTTACAATGAAGTAGTGGCTACGACAAGGATTATAAAGTGCAATGGGGAAGAATATGCGAATAGAAAAGGGAACCAAAGGTCAAGTGGAAGTAGAGATAGAAGACGGGGATTATCACTCTTCAAGCCAGGTGCTAGCTCACACAGTATAGGGGCAAGGCCTAGTTAGCAAAAGGCCAACTACAGCAATTCTGCAACTAAATGCCCCACCTGCTAGAATATCCATAAGGGACCGTGCTAAGGAGCACCAATGCCTGTTTTAGTTGTGGCCAAACTGGACACTTCATGAGGGATTGTCCCAAGAGTGGCAGGACTATGATCAGCTCTATACGTGCCGCATCAGCCTCTATCGCACGACCTTTGGCCAAAATTGAAGGACTAAGGTACAACCAGCAGCACCTAGGGAGGGTCTTCTCTATTACACTGGGTGATGTTCAGGCTACCACCTCAGTGGTTGCAGGTACTCTTTCAGTTTGTTCCTAACCTACACATGTACTTTTGATATTGGTTCTACACACTCATTCATATCTTTCACATTTTGTGCCAAGTTGAACTTAGAAGCTGAACCCCTAGGCTACATGTTGACTATTTCAATTCCTTTGGGAAAATCACTATTGGGGATGGTAATACATAGATCATGTGAGATAGAGGTCATGGGTACCCAGCTAGTTACCGATATGATACCTTTAGGGATTTATGGATTTGATGTGATCCTCGGCATGGATTGGCTGGCTATGAATCACGCTACCATTGATTGTGTAGCCAAGAGAGTCCTTATTAAGAATCCAGGGTAACTGAGCATCGTATTTGAGGGGACTGGGAGTAGCCTCTCTGCCCTATTTTGTTTCTTCCATCCAGGTTAGGCGTCTATTTCGCAAGGGATGTCATAGTTTCTTGTGTAGCGTCATTGACACCCGCTCACAAGAACCCACATTAGATCAGATTCCTGTTGCCAGAGAGTTCCCTGATGTTTTTTTGGATGATCTTCCTGGAATGCCTATTGATCGGGAAATTGAGTTCAACATTGATGTACTTCCCATCACTTCACCTATATTTAAGACCTCTTACAGAATGGCACTAGTGGAGCTAAAGGAACTAAAATTACAGCCGCAAGAGTTGCTAGACAAGGGTTTTATATGACCCAACTCTTTACCATGGGGTGCCCCAGCATTGTTTGTTAAGAAGAAAGATTAGACTATGAGACTGTGCATCGACTATAGAAAGTTGAACAAAGTCACCATTAAGAACAAGTATCCTCTGCCAAGGGTAGATGATTTATTTGATCAGTTGAAGGGGGCGTAGGTCTTCTCAAAGATTGACATGAGGTCAGGGTACCATCAGTTGAAAGTCAAGCCTATAGATGTAGAAAAGACGGCATTTAGGACCCGTTATAAACACTATAAGTTCCTAGTGATGCCTTTTGGGGTGACAAATGCCCCAACTGCATTCATGGACTTAATGAACAGGGTTTTCAAGCCATATCTAAATGACTTCATGATTTTATTCATTGATGACATCTTAGTTTATTATAAGAACCCAAAAGAATACGAAACACATTTGAGAAAAGCTTTGCAGAAGCTACGGGAGTAGAAGTTGTATGCCAAGCTGAAGAAATGTGAGTTTTGGCTCCCCAACATCTCATTTCTTGGACATGTGATCACCAAAGACAGGATCTCAATGGTTTCCCAAAAGATAGAAGCCATTGTAAATTGGCTTCGGCCAACTAGCGTCACAGAAGTCCGTAGTTTCATGGGGTTGGATGACTATTATAGAAGGTTTGTCAAAGACTTTTCCAAGATAGTAGCACCAATCACCCAGCTGACTCGGAAGAACAATCCTTTTGTGTGGACTGAAGAAAGGGAGAAGAGTTTCCAAGAACTAAAGAACCGTCTAGTGACAGTTCTGATTCTGACGGTACTAAAGGGGATAGAAGGCTTTGTGATATACAGTGATGCATCATACAAAGGCTTGGGGTATATATTAATCCAGAAGGGTAATGTAGTGGCCTATGACTTACGACAATTGAAACCCCATGAGAAGAACTACCCAACTCATGAGCTTGAACTTGTAGCAATTATGTTTCCACTAAAGATCTAGAGGCATTATCTCTATAGAGCGACATGTGAGATTTTTATAGACCATAAGAGCCTCAAGTATCTATTTACACAAAGAGAGCTCAACATACGACAGTGTCAATAGCTGGAGTTGATCAAGGATTATGAGCTCGATATATAGTACCACCCAAGAAAGGTTAATGTGGTGGCAGATACTCTCAGTAGGAAGTCATCAGGGAGTTTTGCTTGCCTGTTGACTACACAACGAAAGTTGCTAAAAAAACTAGAGATGATGGAGATATAAGTGATTCTGCCAGACTTTAGAGAAGTGCTTGCTAATGTGACAGTCGGACTAACGATTGTGGATAAGATTAAGGAGCTGCAATCCCAAGATGAGAAGTTGGTTAAACTCCGAGAAGATGCTGAGGCAGGTAGGAATCCAAAATTTGTTGTTTGGGATGAGGTGTTATGTTTTCGAGATAGAATTTGTGTGCCAGATGTGCCCAGGATTAGAGAAGAGATCCTTAATGGGGCACACAACTCGAAGTTTGCCATACACCCAGGTAACACCAAGATGTACCATAATGCCCGAAATACTTATTAGTGTTCAGGCATAAAGAGGGATATTATCGAGTACATAGCACGATGTGTCAAGTGCTATCAAGTCAAAGCCGAACATCAAAAGCCTAGTGGACTTTTGCAAGTACTCCCGATAACTGAGTGGAAATGGGAGCACATCACTATGGACTTTGTGTTAGGGTTGCACAGGACACCACAAGGGAGTGATTCCATATGGGTGATTGTGGACAGATTGATAAAGATGACTCACTTCCTTGTGACCAAGATGACTCAAACACTGGAGTGATTGGCAGCGCTCTATATACGAGAGATTGTTCGATTACATAGAGTCCTAGTTTCTATAGTGTCTGATCGAGACCCAAGATTCGTGTCCCAATTTTAGAGGAGCTTATAGGAAGCAATGGGCACGAAACTCAGTCTTAGTACCTCTTACCATCCTGAGATTGATGGACAGTCTAAGAGAACAATTCAAACCTTGGAGGATATGCAACGGTTTTGTGTCATGGACTTTAAGGGAAGTTGGGAGGAACAGTTACCGCTAGTAGAGTTCATGTACAACAATAACTATTAGTCCAGTATTGGTATGGCACCATATGAGGCACTATACAACAGAAAGTGCCGATCTCCATTGTGCTGGACAGAGGTAGGGGAAAGGAAGTTTTTTTGCCCAAAGATAGTAGAACAGACGACAGAAAAGATCCAACTGATCAAGCAACGATTATTGGCAACTCAATGCCGCTAGAAGCGTTATGCCAATGTTCGAAGAAGGGAGCTGGAATTCAAAGTGGGCGATCATGTGTTTCTGAAAGTGTCGCCTATGAAGGGCGTGGTGAGATTTGGAAAGAAAAGGAAGCTAAGACCTCACTACATCGGACCGTTTGAGGTCATAGGACGAGTCGGACTAGTGGCATACCGACTTGCCCTACCATCAAACTTGGTGCATATGCACAATGTCTTCCATGTTTCTTTATTGAGGAAGTACTTGCACAATCCAGGCCAAGTGGTTGAGCATGAGCCCCTGGATATCCAAGAGGATCTGACTTATGTTGAGCAGCTAGTACAGATCTTGGACTACCGGGAACAAGTTTTGCGAAACAAGACTATTCCACTAGTGAAAGTGTTGTGGAGAAATCATCAAATGGCGGAAGCAACTTGGGAGAGAGAGGATGAGATTTGCGCCAAGTAACTGCAACTTTTTGTTTACGAAGTACGCTAAATTTGGGGACCAAACTTTCCTAAGAGGCGAAGGATGTAATATCCTGACCCAATTAGGCAAAGTAATTTACTTTAATACCATTTTTATGAGATTAATTATATAATTTATTTGACATCTTAAATTGGAACTAGCAGGCCGTAAATGTAAAAAATAGTACACGAAAAGAAATTGAGCAAATTAGCATGATGCGAGAATAAAACAAACTTAAAATCAAATTTGTTGATAAATACGAAATAGTTTTTGTCGAATAAAACATGATTGAGCTCTTAAGATCATCTCAATTGTAAACACCTAAAAAATCAGGGTAAATTCTTCGTTTTGCCGGTAGGATACTATTCATGCACTATTTGTCGGTAAGGTACTACACATGCATCATTTAGACATAAGTCATGTTTAGAAGTATATTTTGAGTATGTCATAGTAGGAAAATATGTTTAGAATATTAAAATACATTTTTTTGTGAGAATTTGAGCCTATTCGAAGATAGTTTAAAAATTGGACTATAAAGGGCATCCCAGGTGGCCCGAGTGGACTTAGCCATACCCGCTAACAAGAAAAAATAAATTTTTGAAAAAATATTATTTAAAATAATTTTAAGAACTTTGGTTGAAATAAAATATCAAATTGAGGCATTTCGGGACGAGTTGTAGTGTAACGGGGCCCCGAACTCATTAAGGATAAAATGGTCTTTTTACCCCTTGGCCCCTTTAGTATAAATAGAGCACTTAGGCTGAAAAATATATAGAATTGGTCTGAGAAAGGAGACGAAAGCCCGTTCATGGAGAGAAAAGGTGAGAAAAACCTAGGTTTTCTAACTTTTAAGCTTCCAAAACACATCTCTAGCCTTGGAATCTCACAAGACTTCCATCTAGGAAGTTGTTCCCCACGTCAAGGGCTACATTCTCACCGATTGGTTTGGCTGCACAGTGGACAAAACTCCCTAGGGTTGAGAAAAACCCTTTTAGGTATGATATTTTGCTAAGTAAAGAATAGAGTTAAGTTTAGGAGTGTTTTTATAAGTCGATTGTATGACTTACATGCTTATTTGTTATTAGAGAACTACCAAGCTTATAGTTACTTTGAAAACCTAGGGTTGGTACCTTATGTGCTTATGTATTCTTTAGGAATTTGGTAAGTGATAAACATGAACCATGACTATATGGATAATTCATTGTATTCTAGCTTATGCTCATGTAGACAAAATCTTGTAGTTAGAAAGTTATGGTTTATTCAAGTTGTTGGTACTTTATGTATTTTGTGATCTTTGAGAATTTGGTAAGGTTGTGAAATGTAATATGTTTATATGTGTAATTGATTGGATTACATGCGAGGTTCATGCAGACAAAGTTTTATGGTTCAAAGGTTATTGTTGCTTTAAGTATAATGCATTATTTAAAGCATGTTCCATGTGTTTGATGAAATGTTCCATTGAGAAAAATCAAGGCATCTTGGTATACTTGAATCTTTGGAAACATGGCGTGGGTTGAGCACTTTGGTGCTATGCATTATGAGGGTGTAGATCCTGTGGTGAAAAACCCAAAATCTAGCCAATGACAGTACTCGCGGGCTGACGGCGGTGGACTGTGAAGTGAGACATACGACAGTACTCGCGGGCTAACGGGGAAGGACCATGAAGCGAGACATGGGTGTGGCATAGAGTTGCATGTGTGTGTCATGCATATTGCCATTGCATTGCATCATTGAATTGGAGGGGATATAGCTTATAAATGTACACTTACACATGCCACGCCTTAACTTTGTTTCTTGCATTAGCACTATGTCATACCAAAGTTGGGCTGACCCTTTATGGGATATCATATTACACATGAGGCTCCCGGTACTTGAGACTTGATAAAGTCACTAGAGCACGGAGAGAGAAAGTAGATTTTGAAGTATATTTGGCCTAAGGGCTTTATTTTTGTATGTATGGGCATAAGCACAAATAACTTGTGCTAAATTTGGAAAAATAGTGGGCTATAGGCCATGGGCCATTTTGTAATGTAAGGGTTTAAACCCAAATGGCAAATAGGGTATATTTTGTTTAATGTGCATTACATGTATATGTTGGAAACAATGGATATATGTGTAATTTCCATAGACTTGTGGCCATCGAATGAGGGTGGAATGTACATTGCTTGTATATATAAATTATTGTAAAATATTAGGTGGAAAAGGCTTAGAAAAACAAAGGAGACCATGTTAAAATTTTATGAAATTAAAAGGATTGTTAGGTGTGTAAAACACCCTATACATAGGTGGGAAAAATGCCAAAAATGGAGGGTTAAAAACCTTGAGGAAGTGAGTTAAAACTTTGAAAAACTAGCTGTAGCACTTTGAAGAAAAAATCAAAAAATGGAAAAATCAGCTTGCAGCTAGCTACAGTGAACTTATAGGAAAATGCCCCAGACCAACAGCCTACCCAGCCAGCCGCAGCCCCGCGCTCCTTGTCGCCTGCCTGTCTACGCGTGCGCGCCCTCCGCGCCCACGCGCGTGCCTGTGCGCCCCATACGCGCCTAGCCCCTGCTTGCCAGCCTCTTGACAGGCCCATGACACTTGTCCTTGGCTATCCTTTGGACCATGTTTGGCCATCCTTTTGGGTTATGTTTGGGCACCTTATTGGGCCATGGTTGGCCATCCTTTTGGACCATTTTTGGTCAGTCTTATGGGCCATTTTTGTCCACTTCCTTAGACTACCTTGGGTGAAATTTTTGACCTATTCTTGGCCTATATTTTAGGGCATTTAGGGACCATTTGGGCAATTGTTCCAAGGTATACTTAAAGAGATTTTGGGGCTATTTTGGAGGCTATTTTTGAACATGACTTAGACACATTTTGAATATTGATTGGGAGGGATATTTGACAGACATTAGAAGACCATTTTGGTTAAGTCAATAGCAAGTTTTCATTTCAAATTTTAGGGAAACAATGGGGGAATAAACGTATAATCAACTAAATCCATTAAATTGTCTTTTATTTCATTTTCTTAATTCATTTCACTCAGTCTCCGAGTTTGTGAAAATTAGGGGCGTGACATCAATACTCCCAACCAATGCCAAAATGACCCTTATTGTTATTGGAGTCCATAGGATTTGAAAGCAGTAAAAAAAGAGTTCTAAAACTCCATGAAATGTAAGATTAAAAAACTTGCGTTTTAGGGCAACAATGGCCATTTTGGTGGGGAAGATGATGAGTAGTGAGTGTCGGATCTTGGGTTGGGTCTGGACCCGCCCCATCGCATAAGTGGCTTAAGTAGAATGGTGTCGTTTTGAGGATAGGTTTTTAAATTAAAACAGAACTGAGTCTGTTTGGCTACGCGTATAATAAATTCAATTTAATAACCCTGTTCTGAACAGGGATACCTTATCCACATTTAACGTCCTTATTCGCTGTTTGATTTTTGAATGATCAGAAAAAAAAAAGAGAAGGGAACTGTGTCAATGGGTTTTGAACCCCTAACGTGTGTGTGTGTGTGTGAACCTTAACCCACGTGTGCAAACCACTGTGCCACTGAGGCACTTGGTTAAAATAGTAGCTAAATAAATAAATAATATAAAATAATATAATTAAATTAATGTAATCAATTTAAATTAGTAAAATATTCTCGGTGTCCGAATAAAATAAAAGGTAGTGTAACCCAACATTTTTGGGCATTTCGGACTCGATGGTAGTGTCTAAATTGCAAAATAAAATCTCAAAAAATGTGAACGAAAAAACTGGGTTAATCCTAAAAATGTCCTAAAGGCCAAATAAAGATACCAAACAACCTCCAAAAATTATAAGAATACGTACCTTAGAGTTTTTTGACGTTCTGGACTCAGGCCGGAGTTTGTTTTACCAAATAAAATACTTAAAAGACTGCTAAAGGAAATGGGCTATTTTTAGGACACCCTAATACTACTACTGATGTGACTAAGAGGAGGAGTAAATGGATCCATAGACTTAAACTACGACACATGAGACTAAAAGACTGTAGATTTATTAATAAAACCAAACTAAGTCTATGAATAATATTGAACTTAATAATATTTCCTGGTTTATACAGACATCGAAAGGGAAGGAAAATGAAGTTTGATTTCCTCTAAAAGGGAGGAAGGACTATTTTGAGGTAAGTAAACCCGAACTCTAACATATGGTAATTCCTAACCATGTCACAGTTTTATTTTTTCGATGCTGCCAATTTGTGTTCCATACATATTGACCATTTTTTATTTCCACAATTTGATGTTTATTCTACCTTGTGGATATGTTGAGAATTTGATTGCCAATATCCTAATGTAATTACTCGTTTATTTCTATACTTTGATTGGATATTGGAAATTTTCTATGCCTCTTACTACTGATAATTTATTATTGCACAAATATGTACATCGCCTACGAAATTTTGATGATCATGATATTATTATAAGTGCCTAGAGTTGTGATATGTCACAAAGTCCATCTGATTCATAGATGATTTTGAACCTATGGGTTGGTGATTGAGAATGAAACCCAACACTTAGTCTATAGAGGACATGATATGTGATAAAGATCTCTAGTGTTATTCAAGAGCCCAATAATGGGGTGAACCTAGATGAGCACTTTTGGGGGTATGCTAGGCCCTATTTGTGACAACATCTATTCTATTAGTATCTTATATCATTTATTGATATTCTGATAATACACTTTTAGATTATTGATATGTCTTGCAAACCTATCTTTTGATTATTTGATGATGTACTCTTTGGATATTGATACGCCTTGTGAGCCTATCCTTGGATATTTGTTGATATATTATTTGATTGATGACATGCTTACTTGCCTATCTTTGGACTCAAATTTTTATCTTATGATTTGTGGCAATTAACTATTGTATAGGCCAACCCCTATTGTTGATTTTCTTACTTCTACCTTGGGATGTGCCTTTTGGACCTTCGGCTTAATTCTATTGATTCACACTTTTGGTAACTGGCTATTGTGACATTATATCCCTCATTTGCTATTGTGATATCATATGCTTATTTGCTATTATTCATATCCTTCTTTTGGACTAACCCTGACCCAGGGCAGAGCGAGGGAATTTATTTACTGAGCTAAGTTAGCTCACTCCAGTTATGTCACTTTTTTTTACAGGATAACGAATTGTAGAAGGACCATTAGGCGTACACATCGAGTAGACGCCACATTTTGCTACAAGTTTTCCTTTTGCAAGTATGGTGGACACTTTTGCTATCAATGTAATAGACTGTGTAGTGTAGTCTTAGTTCTCCTATGTGTCCATGTCTTAGGTATGTTTTTGTATTTTGAGGATCTGTAACTAAACACTTATTTTTATTTTGGCATGTACAATTATACTCTGATGTTAGTATTAGATTATATAATGGCACGACATGAAATTAATGATTATTTAATTAGTGTTTGAGATCCTTTAGCGGGGGACGGCTTACGGGCCATTGCCCCCGGTCGCGGGCCCTTGATCTGCATAGGACGTGTCATGGGTCGTGACATTAGAGGTCTCATTACAATGAGAAATACAAAGATAAACACCAAGGTTTACTCTCTTCTAAAGGCAATTTGGTATAATGAAATCACTCTTTAATGATTGATCAATAAATGCTTTGAGTATTTAAGATGAAGAGAATTTTGAGGTCTAACTTTAGCAATGAAAGAGATCTCAAGTCTAATAGAAATATTGGAAGTTAAAGCATATGAGTTGTTGCCAATAAATAGAAAATCTTTCTGTATAGGCCTTTGAAAGATATAGTCGTTAGATTTAAAAACTAGTTGTTCTCTCCTTTTTGTTTTGTTGAAAATTTGAATTTTAAAGTGCCATATTGACAAAATTAGTCAACTAGTTTCTATAATTAGTCGACTAGATCATAACCTAGTTGAATGATAGATCAACTTACTTTTCCAGATGCTAGAGGTTCATGTTTGTAAGAACAATCAATCGATTGGTTTTGAGAAATAGTCGATTAGGTTCTCTAGTGTCAAAATATTCATAATTTTGCATTAAAGAAATGGTCGACTAGTTTTGACAGTAAGTTCAACGATTATGAACACCAAGAAAATTAGGTCAACTAGTTTAATAAATAGGTCGATTGTTTTTGGAACTGGTCGACTAAATTTTAGAATTGGTTGATTGATTGTCCAAACTAGTCGACTCGTTTTCAGAACTAGTCAAATGGTTTTGGCAGTTACTGTTTCCAAACATTGATGATAAGGCATAAGCTTTTCCTCTTTGATTTTCCATTTTCCTTGGATTTGGCCAATGACAAGGGCCGAGTCCCCTTATACATCAAGGTATTTGGCCTTTAGTTCCAAAGAAGCTTGTAAGCTTGTTGTGTAGGCTTCATACTCTATGGTGTTGTTTGTGGAGGGGTATTGCAGTTTCATAGCTAAAGGCATATGTACTCTATTTGGGGCTATCAAGAGCATATTGTACCCCTTTTTATTAGCGACTGCCATAAAAAAAAAAAAAGACACCATCTATCTTCTTGGGTTTCCATGATGTCCTCGTCTGGGAATTTTGTCCCTCTGACACCCTCACCCTCGATCGGGTAGTCTGCTAGGTAATAGGTCACAGCCTTTCCCTTGATAGATTTCAGGGTCACATGAATTATATCGAACTCAAATAGAAGCAAAAGCCACTGAGCTGTGCAATTTGACAAAGCTAGATTTTCAATAGCTATTTCATAAGATCTATTTTAGACACTAAGTGTATGGTGTAGGCCATCATATAATGACGAAGTTACTGGGTGACCCAAACAAGGGCTGTGTAGGTTTTATTGAGAGCACTATAGTTCTGCTCGTATGAGATTAACTTCCTATTAGTGTAGTAAATGGCTTTGTCCTTCTTCTCTAGTATTTGGTTCTAAGCCAGCATAACCCTTATAGCTGTGTCTATTACAGTGAGGTACAATAACAAGGGAATGTCTTATTAGGGAGGAGCTAGGACTGGGAGATTGGCTAGGTAGGCCTTGGTCTTTTCGAAGGCCTCTTGGCATGAAGAGTTCCACTTTTTGGGGGTATCATTTTTTAGGAGCTTGAAGATAGGTTCACAAATGGTGGTCAGTTGGGATATGAACCTGTTGATGTATTACAGTCTCCCGAGGAAACCCCTGACTTGATTTTCAATATTGGGAGCAGGTATTTTGATGATTTCCTTGGCCTTTGTAGGATCGACCTCAATTTTTATTTGGCTTACCATGAAACCTAAGAGTTTGCCAAATGCAACCCTGAACAAACATTTTTGAGTGTTAAGTCTGATTTGGAACTTTCTAATTCTTTCAAAGATTTTTGTAAGGGCAATGTGATGATTCTCCCTATCTTTGGACTTTATGATCATGTCATCGATGAACACCTTGACCTCTTTGTGGATAAGGTATGCAAGATGGTGGTTACTACCCTTTAGTATGTAGCCCCTATATTTTTAAGTCCAAAAGACATGACGATGTAGCAATAGGTGCCCCCACTATGTTGTGAAGGCAATCTTTTCCATATAGTCTAGGTGCATTTTGATATGATTATACCTAGCAAAACTATCAACAAACGACATCATGGCATGATGGGCTGTGTTATCTACCAGCATGTCTATGTTTGGCAAAAGGAAGTCATCCTTTGGACATGCCTTGTTGAGGTTCTTATAGCCTACACACGTGAGGACCTTTATGTCTTTCTTAGGAACATGCACTATATTATCCAATTATTTGGTGTATTCTACCATAATTAAAAACCTTATGGCTAATTGTTTCTCTATTTCTTCTTTGACTTTGAGAGATCACTCGGGTCTCAATTTTTTAAACTTCTGCTTGATAGGCTTGGCTTCAAGGTAGGTGGAGATTTTATGCTAGACAATGTTTGTGTCCAAGCCTGGCATGTCTTTGTAAGACTATGCAAAGACATCTTGGAACTCTTTCAAGAGCTTAATTAGGGCTTCCTTTTCAGTTTGGCCTAACATTGCACCAATCTTTATTTCTTTGGTTTCATTTTCTAACCCTAGTTAATGGTCAACTTTTGCTCCATAATCGATTGAGCTATATTTTCCTTTTTGGTGATTTGTTTAGTAATGTCTATTAAGAACTTTTTATCCTCTAGATTAAGGATTTGGTAGGAATCATTCTCATCATCACATTTATCGTTATTTACAATTAAGGGATACTCAAAAGAAGCATTCATTTCATTGAAAAGAAAATTATGAATAATATAGTCTATGAGTTCATCAAGATCGAGAAGATTAAAATCAAGGGAATCTTTAGAATCAGAATGGTAGAGATTTTTTAGAATCTATATCACTTTGCTCAGAATAATCGAACTCTTCCTTGAGCTGGTCTCTTGGAAGCCTGTGATCCTTTGACAATAAACCAGCTGTCAGCCGATGTCTAAGCCTAAATAATCTGCTTCTCGGGGCTTCCTCGGATACCGCTTTAAATGATTATCCCAACCATGTCCTATGTTAACTCTATGTTAGCAAAGAGCTCAAACAACCCATAGAGCTCCTCTATACAATCCTTTGGTGGAAGATTCTAGAAAGCGTCTGTCATAACTTCATCATAGCCACAAGTGTAGTCCCTAAAGATCTCCCAATTAGGGAATCTGATCTTTGCTTTTGTGTTGTAACCAAGTTCTAGAAAGCCATAGTAGAGGTGTTCTTACCTTTATTTGACAAAGCTACTATTTAAAGTAGGGAAGTATGGCCTCAGCTTGATCACATTTGGGGTTAATCCCTACTCTTTTACAATTCTCTTGGCTCGAGCAGCCAAGGCTTCGATAATCCTTTTTAGTGGGTGTGTACCTAAGGCCAAATGTGTATTCCCTTTTCAGTTGATGGAGTGGTGTAAGAAAACCTTGAAAATGACAACCAAGGCCTTTGCCAGACACGTACCCCATAAGCTTCATGATGTGCAACATTGGACCTTTGTAAACACTGCCCTCGGGGACTTGCTCGATTTTTAGATTCCCCACATGTTTGAAGTTTGTTAGTGCCATGTTATCAATCCCATGCTACATCTCTAAGATTGGGAAAGTGTTATGAGTGGGATCAGTGCCTCCATGAATTGTGACCACTCTGAGCTGGTATGTGAACTTGAGTTTCTTGTTTAGAAAAGAAGCTATGACTTTGATTTCAAGCAACCATGGTCGACCTTGCAGTAGGTTGAAAGAGGTCTAGACAACCAACACTTGGAATTGGAAGTGTTTTCAACTAGGCCCAAATTCATGTGAGTGCTATGACTCTCATTGCCTTTTTCCAAATGTTGTTATATGCTTGGATTGCTTGAGTTGAGGGAAGTAAATAAAAAATCTCTAATCCGAGGTATTTTGTAGTCTTAAGAGGACACACATTCAGAGTTGGTCTATTATCAATTAGTACCATCGGTATTCTCTTTCCCAAAGGATCCACGATTATGTGCAAAGCCTTGGTGTGGCTAGACCTACCTTTTGGCAAGTCATGGTCCGTGAATATGATGACATTATCGAATTGTAACCCTCTAATGATTTGCATAAGCTGTTTATGGGAAGTAGTAATGGGGACCTAAGATTCATTCAACTATTTTAGGATAGCTTGTCGATGTGAAAACAACAAGGTGAGTAAACCCCAAATAGAAAAATTGGCATGAGTCTTCTTAAGCTACTTGAGGAGCACGTCCTCGATGGGGGCTTGAGATAGAGTCTCAATTGACTGCTTGGTTTTTAGAAATTCGATCACGAGGTCATCTCTCAATAAGTGATTGGGCTTGAATGGTCGGCCCCCTCGGGTAATGTTCACTACATTGGTTGAGTTGGTTTGATTATTGCTTCTTATGAGATTATCCCAAGTGATCATATTGCAATTTAGGATGATTATAGAATTGGCCATATGCTGACCAGACTTGGTGATGAACCTGGTGGGGTCATCATTTTCAAGGCTCAATATATTGATATTGAGACGAGAGTTATGAGCCGACAAAAGATTTTTAGTCATGTTTAGCTTTGATGGTGAAGCCTTAATGATTCCTTCATCAATAAGATCTTAGATAATATACCAAAGGGCTCACCATTATTGATATTATGTCCGTCATTTTAGTGATAGGAACAATACTGGTTTAGGCTGAAGGTGCCCCTTTTTGCGAAGATTTTTATAGATGCCCCATGAGAGCTGGCAAGTTAGAAAATTTCCTTTGTGGGTGCTTTTGGGTTGCGTTCTATAAAGTAAGGCAAAATAATAACTAAGAAGTGTTGACGATGTTGATCATGTGAGTTGGCCCACCAGGTTCTGAATTGGGAATCATCTTCCGTAGTCTAGCATTACTCGGCTTGAAGGCCCCATTCTTGATTACATCTTCAACTTGGGTTCTAGTCCCTACTAATGCTTGGAATGTTTCAAAATAATAGGCAAATAGAGGCTCACGATAGACTAGAAATGGATTTTTTTTTACCATCTGCACTTACTATGCTTCACTTGGTCGGTTAATCATTTGGGCAACCTTGCCCTACAAGCGAATGACGAAAGATGACAAACTCTCTTTCAGCTCCTGCTTTGTGTTTTCCAAGTCTTTGAGAGTAATGTCTAGTTCATTTTTTTACTTGTATTACTTCACGAAGGCGTTGCACAATTCTTCCTAGACTTTGGATATGGCATCTTCTAGGTTGAGGAACCAGCACAAAGTAACGCCTGTTAAGGTCTGATGGAACATTTGAGCTAGCATATTGGTGTTAGCTCCCAAAGGTTGTATAGCTCTCACATATAGCTTCAAATGAGTCTTCGAACAAACGGTCTTGTCAAATTTATCCAAATTGGGCATTTTAAATTTATTTAAAAGATGGACCTTGAGGTTTAGAGATAACTTGTTGGTGTCAAACATGTCATCGCCCTAGTTAGACTTATAGATAAGGGTTTCCATATTATCAAGCCTCCTCATGAGGACTTCATCTTAAGGTTTCAGTTCCTCTATGGTTGGAAACTGTTCGGCCCAATCAAAAAGATGATGGGCCATTGTGTTCTAAACCAACTAATGTTGCAGAGGCAAATCCTGACTTGGAATTAGAGAGGCTGGTTGAGGAACTAGCAGAATAATGTTTAGTTCCACTAGAGCTAGGAGTGGTGGTAACCTCTATTGTCCAAGCTCTTGGATAGTTTGAGCGAGCGTTTGTGACTCTTCCTTTTGGTCTGATATGTATTTCTTTATCTTAGCTAAAACTTAGAGCAACTGTTCTTGATCCATGGCCATAGGAACTATGTGCAACATAGATTCTTTCTTGGGACTAGATGGGAGATCACAGGTTTTGTCACGCCCCAAATTTCTACAAACCCGAGGCGTGACTGACGAGACAGAAAATAAAATAAATAAAAGGACAAATGTAAATAAATCCATTGAACAAGCATCCATTCCCATCAATACATAAAATAACATAAAGTACATCTCACAACTGCATTGTTCATAGGTCACTCGGGCTTAAGCCCTTACATTACAAAATATAAGTCCTATGGACCAAAAATATACCACATGCTTCACCCTATCAGGGTATCACAGAGTATCAAGTGGCTGGAGTATCCTCATCTGAAAAATGTTGCCCACGAATGGGTCAGCTCAACTGCTGGTATGATGAAGTGCTAATGCAAGAAATAAAGCTAAGGCGTGGCATGTGCAAAGTGTACATTTATATCTAAATGTCATTCAAAGCATCGCAGTAATATATGAGTGGTATGCATGACGTACCCATGCACAACTCTATGCCACACCCATGTCTCGTTTACGGGAACTCCCCGATGGCATGGAGTACCAATGTAATGGCCAATTTTGGGTTTTCCACCACAGGATCTACACCCTCATAATGCAAAGCACCACGTGCTCAACCCACACCATGTTCTCAAAGGATTCACCATATGCCAATATGCCAATGCAATCTCAATGAAACATGGTTTCCACAATATAGCATGCTCGAGACAATAATACATAAATCACCAGCTGATTCCACATGCAAGCATATCTCATATAATCAATTTAAACACATGTCATGATTCACGTTCATCATTCACTAAATTTTCATAAAGTACAAGTAACATGTAAACATGTGAACAACCAACTCCAAATCATCAAGTAAACACATTCCAAATAAACACATAAGTCATTCCAGTCATTCACAGAACATTCCTAACTTAACTTCATTTCTAACATTAGCAAAACACCATACCTGACGGGTTGGTCTCAACCCTAGAAGATCGTGCACGATACGTAACTGAATGGGTCAATGAAAATGCAGGAGGTCAAATCGCCCTCTCCTGTCCTATCAGTGTCCCTAAAAGCATAAATTACAACTCAGTCTATTGTCATTTGAATTTATGCTATTCATCAAATTTTATGTCTTTAATTCATAGGTTTCTATTCTGCTAAATTAAACTCTGCCATTGAGTCTAGGACATCGAAGAAAATAAGTTTAGGTTTTCGTAGAACTCAATTCGGACTTCTGGGTTCAAAAGGGCAAAACAGTCATTTTGCACTTTTCACGGGTCCTTACATTTCGTGACCTCTTTTCACAAATCGGACTCCACAGTTGAGTCCGGAATGCTCGAGATAATAAAGTTTCACTATTTGTTTACTTAATTCGGAGTTCGTTTGACTATACTTCAATTTAGGGGCATTTTGGTAATTTTAAAGGTTACTACGGGTCTTTGATTTTTCGGGATCCCTGTCTCAGTAAAATGGACCTTACCATTGGTCTCAGAATGGTCGAGATAGTCAAAATACACTAATGACTTGTCCCATTTGGACTCCGGATTATTTCAGAATATTTAAATAATTAAATTAATTTAATTAGCTAATTAATTAATTAATTTAATTAATATTTTATTCATGAGGGGTCAAAACATAATTAATCAAAGTTCTGTGGGTCAAAATCAGATTTCCTAAAGTTCTGGGGTCAAGTTCAATTTCCAAAAAGTCCAAGGTCAGATTTGTAATTTGTCCAATTCACTATTCTCAATCCGGTTAACCAAACAGGGGCCAATCCGAGAACAGGGATAGGATATCCCTGTTTCAAATTAAATTCAAATTTTTAATTTCCTAAACCTGCAGCCAAACAGTCCCAATTTAGTTTTTAATTTAAAACCTTAGACCGACACGTGGCAGGGGCGGTTCGGCCCAAGCCCGACCCGAACCCGAACTGGACCCGGACCCGACCCGGCCACCCCCCTTCTTCCCCGTTTTTTCGGCGAGACGCCAGTAGGGTTCCGGCGCCTTCTCCGGCGCCGGCGACATTTTTTCGGCGACTTTTCATAGTTTTAAAAACGTGGTTCTCTTCGGTTTTTCACGTAGATTTCATATCCAAGGTCGGTTTTGGATCTTAGCCACTAGATCTTCACAAAATAGGGCTCAAATATTTCGGTCAACTCTCCGGCCGACCCTATTCTTTCATTTTCGTGACTCTTCGGTCACGGTTTAACCTCCATTTTTATCCTAATGGTTTTCTGCACCTCCTAGGGTTCATTCCTTACCATTTAAACTGAGTTCTACACATAAAATGTTAAGACCCAACTCCCATGACCGAAACCTGCAACTCGAGTTTTCTACCTCATTTCTTAACCATTTTCTTTCATTCTTTTTGCAAAATAAACCCTACAACATGCTCTTTAAGATCATATACATCAAAGTAATTATCATGCTTTAAAAAAAATCAAAACAGAACTGGGTCACTTACGGTTTTCTTGGGTTTCTCTCTCTAGCCGTGCACCTCTTTCACCCTCTGGTTCCAAGCTTGAATCAAGCTCCAAGACTCTTCTTTCCAGAACTCTCTTTCTCTCTCTCGCTTTCTGCTTTTCTTTCCTTCTCTTCTCCCAACCGAGACCAAAAATATAGCCTCACACTCACCAACTCCCTCACGTCTCTCACCACAGCCCCTTTCCTTGACTTCTCTCCCTCTGTTCAGCCACCCTGCTTTCTTCCCCCCATGCAGCTTTGCATTAAATGCAAAGCTGCCCTATATACACACATACACATATATATATATATATATCACTCATCACACACACACTAGACACACACACTCTCCACCGACACCACACACACACACACGGTGCACTGTTTTATATATATACATATAAATATCCACATACACATGTACATACATCTTTCCATACATGTACACATACATATAATATTCCACACATATACATGCTACACATACATACACCATGCATTTCCATAATAATAATATACATTTTAATATCAATAATAATGATAATGATAAAAACAAGTAATAATAAAAAAAAAATTTCCATGTCATTACAGGTTTGGAGTAGTCTACCTTGGCTATTCCATCCCCAAGCTAGTTGGAATTACTTGAACTGATTATTTTAAAAATACTTTCATTAATGATCCATTAGTGGTTAAAAAAGCCCAAAATATTTACTTTTGTAAGGCCAATAGTGAGAAAATGGAGGTTTTTTTTTTTTTTTTTTTTTTTTTTTCCAGAAAAAGTCAGAACTTTAGAAAAAATTCTCAAAATTGCGAAACTAGGCAGGCACACTGTAGGTGCCAATGCCGAAAAAAAGATCCTTTTATGGATTAAGGGATCTCGGCTATTTCCTTCCTTGAAGGTGGGAAGGAGCGCCTCTTATAGAAAAGATAAAGAGTGAGGAATCGCCAACTTATTTTTTGGGCAAGAAACAAGCAAACCCGTAACAGAATGTAAATAAAAAGAAATTGAAAAAGGAATGAAATAATTGAAATTACACCGCTTTGTCTCCTAATTACATTCTAAATATCCCATGACATAGATCAAATAAAATAAAGCACTAAAATTATGAAACAAAAAAAAAAATGGATCTAGGGGCTAAGGTACGGAGTGGGAAGGCGTTAGGCACCTACCCCTGCCAGATCCGAATTGATCGGCCTTAGATACTCACTTGCAAGGCTATTTTCTCATGAAAAAGAGAAAAAAGAGATATGAATATAGAAAAGATAAATAATAAAGAATCTTGCATAAAGAAATAAAATAAACAAAAAAGATAGAAAGAATATTTGACTCGGATTCAAAGATTTCTACGTATCCGTTTAGAAAACGAAATTAGACTCATGTGCTTCTCCGGTTCACCCTTTTTTTTTTTTTTTTATCAAGAGTGATAAAAGAGGTGAGATCAACCGGATAAAAAAAAACTATTAAGGGTTTGAGATGCGTATCTTATTTAGTCGTGGTAGTCGGGTATCACTTCGGCTAGGAAAAATCTGATTTAAAGGCTTCAATCAAGTAGATCTCCCGACTTGTTTCTTCGATTTGGAAACCGTTGCTTTCAGTTTGCTTCTTGAAGGGAGGTCGTCGATTCGGCAGGGCTTCGTGTCACATCACCCAGACCCACCCTGTGCGGATTTGGGGCACGTGACAAAGGCCAGTTAGGCACCCATCGGGTTTTATCAGTTTTTTTTTTTTGAAAGCAAAACCCCGACGGTAATCCTAACCACAGGCCATTCCGATCTAAATCCCAAGCATAATGCATTCAACATATATAATTTAAGCAGCGGAATTTTCACAAGAGAATGCATACATATATACTTGGCAGAGCGTTAAGGATACATCATAGTCAGTCCTATCTTAATCAAGATTACAAAACAGTTTTCACTACAAAAGTCATAATCTGATCAGTTACACCAAAAGTACAAAAATGGTATAGGTTCACAAAAATGGGTTATCATTTTATCTGGGGGTCTCCAACATTTCCCCCTAAGTCCTGAACCTGCTAAACCTGTCCATCTGAGAGTTTCCCTGAAATTATTAAAATAATGGAATGAGCTTTAAAAATCCCAGTGAGTAACACAGATATCCAGGCAAGAGTTTCGAACTCAATCTTTGCTTAAATCACATGGTAATTAAATCAGTTTGGAATTAATAGTTCAATAAATCCAAATCAAGTTCAATAGATCAAAACAGATAAACGGTTCAGAGTGCTAGCATATCAATCAGAAGTATAGTTAATCATTTGAGAAACTAAAAACCATGTCATCGGTGATAAAAGCATGCATTTAAAACAATTGCATTTAAAACATATGGTATTCGAAACAATTTAGCAGATCAAGGAGCAGTAACTAAACAGTGTCAGAAGTTACTCACCTTCAATATTCGAGTTTGAAGCTATGAACGGAGCCTTCCTCTTTTCTCCTTAAGCTTAAAACAATTTATAGAGATTTATCAACTCATGACCTTGGACTGAGTAAGTCTACCCTATGATGGGTTTCATGGAACTAACTTATAGTGGCTAGTTCATAGGTTTTACCTCTTAAGCATTTGGCTTAGGGTTTCAGTGTCTTCACACATTTATCGGTTCTGATTTTCATAATATGGACCTAACCGTTGAGTTCGGAAGGTCGGAGAAAGTCAATTTAGACTCTCTCGGCTTTTAAATCTGGGTTCGGGTATATCAGGGGTATTTCGGTCATTTTGCCGTCACATAATTTCTGTCTCGGATTCGTCATCTAATCATGTATACAGTCTTACAAGTGTCAGGTCTACTACTGGTATCAGTTCCGTTGAAATCGGATTTCATTTGGGCCTTGTACAGGGTCAGGGGTATTATGGTAATTTCATACATCATATTTTTTTCGGTACCTCATTTGCAGTCACGGACCTCACCATTGGACTCAGGAGGTCCGAGACAGTAGGAATACATATATAACTTATGATTTTTGGACAACGGACTAATTTGGAGTATTTAATTTAATTAAATGATTTTAATTAAATTAATTTCGGAATATATATAATATATATATTATTTTTGGTAGAAAAATGAACGGTCGAATAGGGTGGCACGCCGGACGCGTGCCACCTCCTCTCCAATAGACACCACGTTCGAACCTTATAAGGCGCAAAATGCGTCTTTTATTTTTCTGATATATTGAAATATATAATATATATATATTGTGCCCCAAAGGTGACACACGCAAGTGCGTGGCCGAGTGGTAAGGCGTGGTGTTGGGCGCGTGCGGTCAGGGGTTCGAAACCCCGTAGCCCCTGTTTCTTCCTTCCCTTTCTTTTCTTTTTAAACATATCAGTTTAACATATAAACGGCCAAAACGACACCGTTCTATTTATTCGGTGGCAGTCCCATTGTTTGACACATGTCCGAGTCAACCCGCCAACTCGGTTTAAAAGACACGGAGTCGACTCAGCGTCGTCTCCTTCATCAAAACCCTTCACAGTGTTGCCCTAAAATCTGTAGATTTTCTCTTTCTATTTCGTGAGTTTTTAGGCTGTTTTGGTCTCTGTTTCTGGGTGGTATCGACTCCTGAGGGTCACACCAACACTTTGGCATCGGTTTTGAGCTTCGAATCAACGTAAACCATTCTGTTTTCAAAACGATAGCCGTGACCTGTAACACGACCTAGCATCCTCGATTCTTCACCATTTCATGTGATTTTTGAAGCTATGTGATATACAAATCATAAGGATCAAGACCCTATCCTCATTTTTCAGTTTAGTCACATGCATCGACAATTTAAGTTTTGAACCCGTAAGAATATTTTGAAATTCGTGGGGCCATACAGTGTTCTGGGGTCGAGTAGGTAGATGTTTGAGATCCTCTTAGGGTCTATTTCGGGTCTCGACATGCAAAATCTCAAATGGTTATGGTCGAATCAGACTTGGTGTTTCCAAGCTTCATCAATGGAGGCTAGTTTCGGGTTTCATGGTTCTTGACCTATCCGAGACCTCTCAACCATGCAACATGTTCAGAATGACTCCTAGGATCAAGATTAGATCATGCATGCAGTCTATCCTCTACATTT
This sequence comes from Nyssa sinensis, assembly GCA_008638375.1. Classification (NCBI taxonomy): domain Eukaryota; kingdom Viridiplantae; phylum Streptophyta; class Magnoliopsida; order Cornales; family Nyssaceae; genus Nyssa; species Nyssa sinensis. Next base: position 36,270,177 of record CM018032.1, read on the forward strand.
TTGTCAAAACAGTTCAAATTCTACAAATAAGAAAATGAGAATAATTTTGGAAGTTCACCTTCAAGCAGTAGCAGTTCACACTCTTGGCTCGGTTCAGACCTTTCTAAATGTCCCTCAAGCTTCTCAGTTCATGCACCGTGATCCTCAAGTCCCCCCTTGCACTTCAAATGGCCAAATTTTCCCTTAAGCTCCCTTGCATGCAAAGCTTCCTTTCCCTCTCTCTCTCTACACTCTCACTCTATCAACCCTACGTACACACAACAGAACTCACACACTTTCTGTATTTTCAGAATTCTCTAAAGAGAGAATTTGATGCAAGTTATGTATATATATATATGTACATATAGGGCTATACACATATATGAGTGTATCTCTGCCCTTAGTGGGGTTAGTGGCTGATTGACTGATGGAGGTGATGGAGGGCTATGATGAAGGGAATGCATGCAAGGCCATTGGCCAATTTGGGTGGTGGCTTGGGCAAGATTATAGGTTATATACATATATTGCTGTATATATGCACAAAGTAACCAACAGCCTAGTTGGTAACTTTTTGGGACAGATTTTACCTACCTTGGTAGGTCAAGGGTTCAATTCCCCTTGGCCTCCCAAGTGACCATTTTCTCCTATTTTTCTGGTTAAGGCCCTGTTTGGTTGTCGCGGAATTCCAGTTTCACTATTTTGGCCTTAACTTTCAATCCGTAACTCCTTTTTCAGTGCGGTTTCTTTCTGTCACTTCCTACTCAGAATATCTTTCATTGATCATGGTTCAATGTCAGTTTTTATTTTCTCGAGTGTTCCATAATTAGCTAATTCAAGTTTTATCACTATTAAAAATAGACATTAAATTAGCTAAACCTGACATTTCATTCCCAAAACAGTTTTCAATACACAAAACATGTCAGTTAAGTAATTGGGGTGTTACACTTCGGCATTGAGAGAGGGAGAGTTCTTGGAGAAAGAACTCTAGAACTATACTAACAGCATAAAGTTATGGAAATTGTGTGTTAAAAAGTGATGGTTAGGGGGTTTATTTTTAGGCAAAATATGGAAATCTAATCCAAAGGCCTAAAATAAAACCCTAAAATGGAGGGCTAGGATCATGTATTGAGTGATAATTACTTAATTAAATAAATAAATAATTAAATAACTATCCTAACTAAATGAATTAAAAAAATAATTATGACAATACAAGAACCAATAGAATTGATGTCTACATGCAAAATCCAATAAGATAAAAGAGAAATAGAATTTAATTAGAAAATAAACTCTAAAATAAAAACTTCGACGTTCAATGTATCTCTTTTTACGAAAATATCAAGCACCCAGATTTATGGAAACTCTAAAAATGGAAAGTCCTAATTATGCCTAAATAAACTACTATCACTCAAGATTACCAAATCGCCCCCAATTCGGCAGAGAATCTCTAGATTGCCACAAGAAATGTAAAATGACCGAATTACCTATAATTTGTCACCAAAGGGCTGAAATTAACAAATAACACCTAGATGGGAAAAATGATATGGGAATAACAAAAATTCCCATCAAGTGACTAGGAAGTCCTACTGGGTATGACTGTGCTAAAATTATCAAAATACCCTCTAAAGGCAAAATGTTACCAATTACCGAAATGCCCTCTGATGGGCAAAAGAGTCCTAATCAAGGTGGGATTCCGATAGGAAAAGTCCTACTAGATGTAAGACTCTAGTTGGAAGAGCCTAACTAGATGTAGGACTCTAACGAGAAGAGTTTTACTAGGTGTGGGACTCTGACAAGAAAAGTCATTCTTAGATCGGGACTCCGACGAAAGAGTCCTAGTGAGAGTGGGACTTTGTTAGGAAGAGTCCTATTTGGACTAAGATTCTGACGAGAGAGTCCTAACGGGAGTGAGATTCTATCGAGAAGAGTCCAACTTGGACTGCGACTCTTGTAGGAGAGTCCTAACGGGAATGGGACTCTGTTGAGAAGAGTTCAACTTGGACTAGGACTCTGACAAGAAACTCCTAACAAGAGTAGGACTCTGTACAAGAAGAGTTCTACTAGAAGTGGGACTCTGGTAGGGGAGTCCTAACAAGAATAGGACTCTGTCAAGAGGAGTCCAAATAGAAATGAGACTCTGGAAAGAGAGTCCTAATAAGAATAGGAGTCTGTCAAGAGGAGTCCTAATAGATTTGGGGCTCTGAACAAGAGAGTCGTAATGGGAATAGGATTCTATCAAGAAGAGTCTTACTAAGAGTAGGACTCTATCAAGAGAGCCCTATTGCGAGTGAGACTTTATATGGAAGAGTCCTACTGGGACTAGGACTCTGTTGGGGAAGAGTCCTACTGGGAGTAGGTTTCTTGGTATAATCGTTGAATTACACCTACCCAATCAAGGTTCACAAAATGAGGTGATTATAAAAAGCCCATCAACGATGGAACTTTCAAGCAAGTGAACGTTAATGTAAGAAAAAGAGATACCCTTTTTTACTTTGATTGTGATTTTTTGTTTTACGTGGTCATTTATTTTGAAATGAGAGTCCTACGTATCTTCCTCGAGTGGATCAAACCGTTCGTAGTTCGTGACTAGTGGAAATGAGTGTTGTCTTTACTAAATTTTTCTAAAAAAGCTCGTCTCAATAGGATTGTTATGAGGCTACGCCTTAAAAAATGACTCATTGGAATATTTCTTGATAGGGAATGCGATCCTAACAAGTCTTTCATGAGGTTGTGTTCTCATGAGATGGTCTTACGCCCTCAGACGTTTTATCTAAAAGGAAATTCCATCGTAGTAGGTTGACAAAAGAGAAAGCAATAGATGACTTACTTAAAAGACAACTTCATCTTAATAGGTTGATAAGATAGAATATGATAGATGACTTACCCAAAGGAAACATAATCCTAACAGGATTTTTCTAAAAAGAATGCTATCCTAATAGAACTTGCATAGTGGTTACGTCCTTAACATACAGCTTGCTTGAAAGGAATGCTATCCTAACAAGATTTTCCTAAAAATAATGTTATTCTAATAGAGTTTTTAATGAGATTACGTCCTTGTTGGACAGCTTTCCTAGATGGATTATGTCCTTTGGTTTGCCGAGATGGGTTACGTTATCAGACATTTGTTTTTACCTAGAAGAAGGTTACGTCCTCAAATATTTTACCTAGATGGGTTACTTCCTCAGACATTTTTACTTGGATTACATCATCAGACGGTTTACCTAGATGGGTTACGTCCTTAGACCTTTTTACGTAGATGGATTACATCATCGGACAGTTTACCTAGATGGATTATGTTCTTAGACATTTTTGCCTAAATGGATTATGTCCTTAGAAATTTTACCTAGAAAGGAATTTCATCCTAAATAGGTTGATAAAATTCGTACTCAGACGACTTACCTAAAAGAAAAATCTATCCTGATTGGTTGATGAAATGCGTCCTTAGGCGACTTACCTAACAGGGAACTCCATCTTAATAGGTTGTTAAAATGCGTTCTCAAATGACTTAACTAAAAGGGAACTTCATCCTAATAGGTTGATAAAATGCATCCTCAGATGACTTATCTAAAAGAGAACTCCATCTTAATAGGTTAATAAAATGCGTCCTCAGACGACTTACCTAAAAGGGAACTCCATCTTAATAGGTTAATCAAATGCGTCCTTAGACGACTCACCTAAAAGGGAACTCTATCTTAATAGGTTGATAAAATGCATCCTTAGATAACTTACCTAAAAGGGAACTCCATCCTAATAGATTGATAAAATGGGTCCTCAGACGACTTACCTAAAAGGGAACTTCATCCTAATAGGCTGATGAAATTGCGTCCTCAAACAACTTACCAAAAAGGGAATTCCATCTTAATAGGTTGATAAAATGCGTCACCAGATGACTCACATAAAAGAGAACTCCATCCTAATAGGTTGATGAAATATATCCTCAAATGACTTACTTAAAAGGGAACTCTATCCTAATAAGTTAGTAAAATTGCATCCTCAGATGACTTACCTAAAAGGGAACTCCATCCTAATAGGTTGATAAAATGCATCCTTAACCAACTTACCTAAAAGGGAACTCTATCCTAATAGGTTGATGAAACTTCATACACAAACGACTTATGTGGAGAGTAAAGACTCCATGGGGAATGTTTAATTATAACCCATTGGGGATAACAGAGTTGTTGGGATAACTTGGTAACTATAACTCGTTGGGGTGAGGAAACTAAATCAGTTCATTTTGGAAATGAACTTACGATTGTGAGTCGCAAGAAAGATAATTGAGACTAACTCCAATGGGGAAATTTGGCATTTCCTTTGTAATCATTAAGGTGACTGGCTAATTCTAGTAGAAAGTAAGCCAGCCATGGTTTATCTCTATTGAGGAGTGACTCTTTTGAGAAAATGATAAGTTAAAGTCAAGTTAATTCTGTAACTAAGGATTTGATCGAGTTTCAGACCATAAGGTCATTTTGCTTAACTTTTTCTTAGGATAGAAGAACAAGAAGTATACTCAACTTTGAAAAGAGGTACACTTAAATCAATACACTCAACTAAAGATCAGAGTTGATGAAAATGTTTTCCATAGATAGGGGAGAGACAAGATATGTAAGAAGCAGCCTTGACCCAGATAGAGAAAGGCAAAACTCAACCTGGATAAGAATATAAAGAAATCATCTTGATAAAGAACTCTTACCTTAGCTAAAGGAATATGAAATTTACTTAACTTAGATAGGAGTAAAATGAGCAAGCTGCAATGATAACTTAACTTAGATAGGAGTGAAGCAAATGTATTTAACTTAGATAGTAGTAAAGAAATGTTCTTAGTTGGATGAGAGAGAATGTTGTGAAATAGGTTTTTGTCATTTTTGAAAAGGATATTTCATTTAAAGAGAATTCTAACTTTTGGCTTTCACTCTGCTGGCCCTTAGATCACTGGAAATCAAGTTGGTTGCTTAGGTCAAAAGAACCATTGCTTGGTTTCGAGTGGTAATGCTGTCCATCTTTGAAGATGACTTGGAAAAATCTGTTTGAGCTGTGAATTGAGGAAATGAAGGCTTAGGAGGCTTGACTAGCCAAAGACTTAATCTCTAGTTCATGGATTAAATCTTTTGTCTTTCTAAATGATTCGGGAGATGCCTTTGAAATCTTCAAACTACTGTTTTCAGTATAATTTAGTTTGATCATTTGAGAAAATGAGAATCATTTTTTTCCCAAAAGATTGTGTGTCTAACTGAGCATATTGGATGAAGTCATTGACTGAAAGAAATTTTGGGTGAGCCAAAATGATGGAGACTTTACCCAAGACGTAGGCAAAGTTGTCGAGACAAGGCAAAAGTGAAATGGAACCCTTTAGATGGGAAAAAAGTCATTATATTAGCATGAAGGAGTCCCTTGATTAGTGAAAATTATATGATTTATAAGAGTATGAGTTACTCGTAGAATGAACAAGGCACAAGAAAGCCCCTTATGAAGTAAGGACGAGTTACGTTAGAAAGTGAGAAAGCAATTTAGTGCAAATAGATAGGTAAAGACCCCCTTGGTGAGTTACTTTGAAAAGTGGGTAAGGAATGATGAATCAATGTGGTGTAATCAGTTAAGAAAGAAACCCCTTGTCTGAAACCCTTTGTTACATGATCCATCTATTTGTAGGACCTTATGAAAGATTTCTTAGTTAAAATGTGACAATTCCCTTAATCAAGTAAGACCTCAAGGTAGTCTTAGTATTAGGGAAGAAATATAGGCTAGGGTGAGGTTTACCAAATGAAAGGTATATATGGCCCAAAACCTGTGTTCATGGTACCAAGTCCCTTGTGTGCATTTCTTTGATATACATGTCCTTCATATGCAGGACCTTGATGTACATGTCTATTCTTAGCATGACCTTCATGACCAAGCCTAAAGTGACTTCTTGGGCTGCCTATGTATCTCTTTTTTAGAGAGCTGGGTCTAACGTAGTTCATTGCTTGCTGGAAACTTTTTGAGCCATTGAAGGCTTAGTTGACTGATTTTTTACTTCTTTGCTTGGAAAATGCTTCTTTTTATGAGGCAAAGATTTTTTTTTCTCTGATTTTTGGATCTTCCTTGATGGTTGTTTTGTCACTTCCTTGCTTGGAAATGTTTTCCTTCAGTGAGGCAAATATTTTCTTTTCTTTTCTTTTCTTTTGATTCTTCTCTAATGACTGTTTCTTAATTCCTTGCTTGGAAATGTCTTCTTTCACACTGGGTATTATGAGAGTGCACACATAGTAGGCTTTCCCCCCAAGGTTTGGTAGATGAGTTCAAGAAAGAAAGGCTGATCAATCAAGCTCAAAGGGTTTGCAAGTGGATATCTTGATATAGGTGATATGATAGATTTGGTTTCTCAAGTGATTGCCACTTATCCTTGGAATTACTTATTTTTAAGAAATAGTCACATTCTTGAGACTCACAATGTCGATGTTTTGTTAGGGTCATGATAATTATCTTCTTTGGATGATTAGTGAATCAAACAAGACTCCCTAAGATAAGCACATGAATGAGAAAATCGAGATGATTGATGAATTTGATGATGCTCAGATTTAAAGCTTTAATCTTATTATGAATTTGATGACATTCATTTCTTTAAAAAATTAACATGAATCACACAAACATTTTATTGAAAGCTTCCTAAAAGAATCTTTATTGAAACATGAGAAAAGGAAAAAAAATAAATTATCTATGTAAGACTAAAAGATTGGTCTTTGACTTGAGAAGTTCAATTTTTTGAAATCCATATTTCATATCTCCACTCTTTGACTGCATATTGATTATGATTGGTCCTTAGGGGGGGATGTGGCCGATGATCTTATTATCAATTAGGTCTTGAATGGCATACTTCAGTGCTTGACATTGATTAGTAGCGTGGCCAACCCCTTGGTGGTAAGAACAATATTGGTTTGGATTGTAGGTTTTTGGTAGTGGATTTGGAGAAGGCTTTGGGTCCAATGGTTGAAGCTACCCCCTTCATAGAACTTTTCAAAAAATTTTACTTAGTGGTGCAGACAAGTTTAAGTATGTACGCGGTGTGCGCCTCTAATATTCTCTCAGAGGTGGTGAACCAATAAAAGTGATAATCTGAGAGATGGATTGTTGGAAGTTTGACACATTTGGCTTAATAGGAAAGTTGCCTTCTATATTTCCCTCTTGTCCTTTCTTAACATCTTGTCTCATAGTTTGATGAGTGTTATGCTTGTACTATTCAACAAATTCATTGCAAATGTCTTCCCAGGTTTGGGACTTTCTGTTGTATAGGAACTAGTAGAGAGCTTTTTCCACTCGAGTATCTTGAAACAATTGGGCCATAAGTTCAGCAGAAGCTCCTAGAGATTGCATCACATGGATATACACCTCCAAATGAGTCTTTGGGCAGTTGGTGCCATCAAACTTCCTAAATTGGGAAGCCTTGAGTTTGAAGGGGAGATAAGTTCGAAATAAAGATAAACCTTTATGATTACCAATTGTCTTTATGTTGATCGTTGGATCCACCTTTCATTAACACTAATGGGTTCTTTCTCTTGTGAGTTGACATTATGGATGGCCTCACATTCTTCGGCCTAAGAGGCATCAAAAGGTCCATGGACATCGTTTGGGCCTGTGACATCACTTCTTAAAGATGGCCTTGTGGTGGTGGAGTGATGGAGAAATGGTAGGCTAAGCTATTAGTTGGGATGTTTAATGTGGGGTAGGTTGACAAGGTATTGGTTAGGTTAATAGGGGGATGAAAGGATTGGTTGTTGTGGATGGGCCATATTTTGGACTATTTCAGATAGTTAGGCCAACTGTTCATGGAAGCGAGCTTGCTCGGCCATCATGTAGTCTTGTCAAGCCAAAAGATTAGCAAGAGGTACCTTAAACTCATTGAAAGTAGCCATCATTGAATCAGATTTCATCTCTATGGTAGAATTAAGTTCAAACCTGTGTCTCAAGTTCAATGGGAAGTCCAATCTTGGCAAACCTTTCCTTGATACCAAATAGATAAATGGGAGTTAGAATCTAAAACATTAGTCTAAAATTCTTTGATTTAAAAAATAAGCTCAATTTATTCAATGATGATTTAAATTACCAAGGGAAAGAAAACCATTCCTTAGTGGAAAAAATAAGAAGGAATTGACAGGAAAAATCCTTAAAGAACTGAGAGTAGAGAAGAGTCATGGAGATGAATTGAATTCTAATGGAATGAAATTGAGTCCTAATAAAAAGGAGTTAAAGACTCACTAGATGGAATATGATGACATAGAACTATGGAGTGGAAAAGAATTCAATTTTAATCCTTAGATGATAACGTTACTTCTTTTTTATCAGAAGGGCCCCCCGTCCTTTATTACTTGTCAAGAACTTGAGATTTGAGCATCACTAGAAAGGCTCTGGTGGTAGCCGCTCCGATATAAAGTCAGTAAATAAAAAGAGACTGCAATTTAAAAGAATAATTGAATATAAATTTAAAGCGTACCTTATGGTATTATTTATAAGTTGTAGATCTCCTAAGTTAAGTAAGATTATGAGTCGTAAAAGTAGAGATTTAAAGATATTCAAAGATAGTAGTTGCCATATTGCATTCTATTTCCTTATTCTGAGATCGGTAGGATATGGAAGGCGGTGCTATGCTCTGAACCACATACCTCTGAACCATTTGTGCTTGGTTGATCTGAATAAAATAATCTTTCTTGATCTGTTCCTTGAAGAGCTCTGTACAGACACATTTCATGCTTTGAATAGGCTCCTCACTTTATTGTATATTAGCTACTCCCCCCGAGCCTCTGTTCTAGGGCATGATCAGAGTTAAGGTTAGGGTTTTTGAGGTGTTATATGCGTAGTGGTTATAAATGTGCCGCTTTGTATTTCGAGGAAATAGTCGTTGATGTGACATTTATTGCATCAGTCATCGATTGGAATTACGAGGTCATCATTGCTCTAACCATCACGGAGGTTCAGAAGCATAGGTTTCTCATGTGACACCTGTTAGATCTTTATAAAAAATGGGGGAGGCACATTGATGCCCCTTCTTTCAACACTTTAGTATTTTAAGAACCATTACACCATAAGAGATAACTTTGAGTGAGGCGAACTTCGGTCTCGTAAGGAGATCAACTTCGATCAAATCTGTGGTTAGGTTCAGTTTCAAATGCTCTTTCTAAGCTCTTCGTATCTTCTACCATTCTTCTTCATTTTCTTATTTAGACCATGTCGGCCATCGATGCTCAGTCAAGCACTAGCCATGAAATAGAAAAGTCTTTGGCGATATATGACCAAATAGAGGTTAACCCCATAGCTAGTAGCCTATCAAAAAATGTAGAAAATAGGATTGTTAGTAACCTAACCCTCAGTTCTGTAGTCAGGATAATAGAAGCTTTCATAAAGCCTAAGAACATCGGTGGGGAGACCTTGGGTAAATCCCACAAAATGGAGGAAGGAGAAAGCACCATGACTCAGAGCATGATAGATGCTTTGAGGGCTACTTTTGACCTCACTGCGAACATGTCCTGTAGGGTACCAAGACCCATAGATCGCCCCTCCAGTATTCAGCAAGGTGAGAACTGTGCTTACCTTGAGTGGTTTGTGATAGGGGTTAGGTTCCCCTTCCACCCTTTTATTAGGGAATTTTTTAATTGGTTTAACATCTCCCGTGTTGATCTGAATATAGATAGCTAAAGGAATTTACTTGGGTTCATAGCTTTAAGACACTTGAACAATGTTGAGGTAGACCTCTCTCTGATTAGGAGTAATATGGACACGAAATACCTGAATTCAGAGGGCATGCTTTATATATCTTTTGATAAAAGGTTGAGACCTCTCTCTTCTATACCTACTTCCAACAAGACTTGGAAGAAGTGGTACTTCTTCATAGAAAAAGGCTGGGAGTTTGAGGATTTCGAGAGCCAAGTTTCAACCTTCCCATGGAAAATTGCCATTAAGGATGAGGTCCTTTTTTGTTTAGCACTCTTTTCTTTTTGGGTTTTCATATTCTATTTGTTTGGTTTTTTTAGCCTAATCCTGTGCTTCTATGTAGATAAGAAAGTTTGGAAGAGATCGATCTTCACTGTCGATCTTCAACAGAAGTACAAGAGGCTCTTTCAAACCAACAACCGCTCTCACGACCCCATTCTTTGCCCCAAAAACCTTATGGAGGCTAGTTTGGTGCGAGACCGGACTAAGAGTTTGAAGAAATCGTTGGTAACTGGATGGGTGCGAGGAAAGATGAAGAGGAAAGTTGGGAAAAGTTCTTCCCTTGCCGAGCCTCCCTTTCTAGTGAAGAGAACTGTCTCGGAGGATTTGGGGATTTCTCCTGTTCAGGAGGCTCTTTTGCCCCTAGTCCCTTTTGTCCTGAAGAAAAAAATGGGGAAGGGCAAATTAGTTGCTGCCTTCTCAGGGTTTGATGACTCTGATGTAATAACCATGAAGAAGGCTTATGAAGACTCTTGGGCAATGGGCCCAAGAAAATTTTCAGGGCTAAAACCCTAGAGGATAGTGAAGGATCTGATGGCCTTTCACATAAGGGTGAGTTTTGCATTACTTTTCTTTATTTTCAGTTTCCTGGTTCTGTATTTTGCACGTAAGCCATTTTGATTTGATCGTGTTGTTTGTGTTCTTCAGGCCATGCATGGCTTGGCAGCTATTATGGATAGCCCCGAGAATCCTGAGCAGATTAATGCCTTCTAAACTAAACTTGATGAGGCTAGGTTTCAGTTGGGAGCTGTACAATCTTTGGTGGCTGTAACCGAGGAAAAACTGAAGGAGGCTGCCAATTCCAACTCTATTCTGGAGTCCAAGAGGGACGCCCTTGCTACCAAACTAGAAGACCTCAAAAAGAGGTTTGCAGATTTTCAGGTTACTTCTATCCAGAAGGTTCAGGACACCGTTAAAGCTGTTAGAGCCTAAACTAAGGTGGATCTGAAGACTGAAGTCTAGGATTTGGGTGTCGAGCTGATCGAGTATGGATACCGAACCTTCAAGGCAAAGCTCCGTAAGAAGTATCCTGACTTGGATTTGACTAGGGTAGATGATATTGAAGTCTCCAAAGTTGAGATTGATGCACCGGATGCTGACGACGAAGAAGAGGAGGTAGATCCAGAACTCCCTCAAGCTGCTACTTCAGAGACTACCGAGCTAGCAGCAGAGTAGAATTGGGGTGTTTTTGTATTATTATTTTTTTTGTGATCTTGTAATTTTCCCATTTTTGGGCTGATATATGAAATTTCATTCATTCCAGAACTTGTGTCTTGTTCGATATCTTTGTGGTATGTATGATTTCAAGATGATTTCTTTAATATCTAGGCCAGTAGAAAACATAAGCTCTTTAGAGACTCCAAAGCACTCATAAGCTATTTTAGAGGTCTAAAAAATAGGATATACAAAACCGAAACACTTATAATTAAAACAAGATTTCTCAAGTGTTTACATACTGGTAATTTATAATATACCGACCTACAACACTTGCAAATAAAACAAGGCTTTTCTAGAGGTCTATAGAGTAAGAAAAATGGACCAGACCTATCATACTTGTAACGAACACAAGTTCATTAGGGATCTATTTATTAAGTGAGATGGACCAGACTTGTAGCACTTGTAATGGATATAAGGCTTTTTAGGGGTCTGTGCATTGAGTGAAATGGACTAGACCTGTAACATTGATGATAGACAAGGTTTTTAGGGGTCTATGCATTGGTAAAATGGACCAGACCTGTAGCACTTGTAATAGATGTAAGGCTTTTAGGGGTCTGTCCATTGAGTGAAATGGACTAGATCTATAACATTTGTGATAAACATAAGGTTTTTAGGAGTCTGTGCACTGGTAAAATGGACCGGACCTGTAGCACTTGTGATAAAAACAAGTTTTTTAGGGGTCTATACATTGGGTGAAATGGACCAGACTCGTAACATTTGTAATGGATACAAGGCTTTTAGGGGTTTGTACATTGAGTGAAATGGACCAGACCTGTAGCACTTATAATAGATACAACGTTTTTAGGGGTCTGTGCATTAATAACAAACTCTGAAGTGAATCAAAAGTAGTTTTTTTTTTTATAATTAATACTTGCATAAATTTTCGATGTTCCAAAGTTTTGGTACAGGCTTCCTAGTTGAATCTTCCAACCAATAAGTCGTAGGTTTGACGATCTTGGTTACTTTGTAAGGTCCTTCCCAGTTAGGGGAGAGCTTTCTTATGGTAGGATCTTTAGTGTTTGGAAACACCTTTTTTAGGACGAGATATCTGAGCTGGAAATTGATGGGTTTTAACCCCTGGTTGAAACATTTAGCCATTCTCTACTGGTAAGCTTCAGTCCTAATCTGAACTTGCTCACGTCTTTCTTCTAGTAGGTCCAGATTTTTTGCAAGCTGTTGGTTATTAGTGTCTTGGTCAAAGCAGTCTGTTTTAAGGGTTGGCATGCCAATTTTGACAAGAATGATTGCCTTGGTGCCATAGGTGAGTGAAAAGAGTGTTTCCATAATTGGGGTTATTTTAGTAGTTCGGCAGGCCCAGAGTATTTCGAGGAGTTCTTTCACCCTTCTTCCCTTGGCTTCCTCCAACCTTTTCTTAATTACCTCGAGAATAGTGCAGTTGTTAACTTCAGCTTTTCCATTAGCTTGAGGATGCCCTAGAGAGGAGAAGTGGTGACTGATGTGCAGGTCTTTATAGAACTTCCCGAATACCTTTCCAACTGACAACATCCCATTGTTTGAAATAATGACGCAGGGTATATCAAACCTGCATATTACATTTTTTCAAGTGGAATTCTTTACTTCTACCTCTATTATATGGGTCAGTGGTTCAGCCTGTGCCCATTTAGAGAAATAGTTAATGGCAACTAGCAGAAATCTCCTGCTCTGAAGGGCTTTTGGCAATGTCCCTACAATGTCCATTCCCCATTAGACGAAAGGCCAGGGACTCGCGATAGGGACGAGTTCATAATGAGGTTGATGTTGGTATAAGAAGAAACGTTGACATTTGTCACACTTTTGAACATATTTCTTAGCTTGTTTTAGCATACCGGGCTAGTAGTAGCCTTGAGTTAGTGCTCAATGAGCTATGGTCTTACCGCCATTATGGTTGCCACAAATCCCTTCATGTATCTCGGCTAGGACATAGTAGGCCTCTTCTGGAGTTAAGTACCGTAGGAATTAAATATCAAGCTGCCTTAATTTGAATTCTCCTAGCATGATCCCCATTAGGCGAAAGGCCAGGGACTCGCGATAGGGACGAGTTAATAATGAGGTTGATGTTGGAATAAGGAGAAACGTTGACATTTGTCACACTTTTGAACATATTCCTTAGCTTGTTTTAGCATATCGGGCCCATAGCAGCCTTGAGTTAGTGCTCAATGAGCTATGGTCCTACCACCATTATGGTTGCCATAGATCCCTTCATGTATCTCGGCTAGGACGTAGTGGGCCTCTTCTAGAGTTAAGCACCGTAGAAATTAAATACCGAGCTGCCCTAATTTGAATTCTCCTAGCATGATTCTTGTCCTCTAGAAACAACCCTTCCATTAGATACTGGATGATGAAAGTCATCCAATTTAGAGGTTGTTCTAAAATTTAAAGGGATTGTATTATCTTAGTACTATGTTTTGACTGCTAAACGATTTTTACCATTGAGTCTCTTTCTGGCTTAAGATGGGAGGCCATATTTGCTAAAGCATCAGCCCTGGAGTTTTGGTTCCTTTCAATCTTCTAAATAGTGAATTTATGAAAAGACTGCTTTAGCGATTCCACCAGCTTTGAATATCTGGTAATTCTGTTATCCTTGGTGGAAAATTCTCCCAAAACTTGGCTCATCACAAGTTGAGAGTCAGAGAATGCGTCAAGATCCAGAGCTTCGCATTCTAGAACTAATTTCATCCCAAGGATAAGTGCTTCTGTAAAGATCTGAAAAATCAGGGTAAATTTTTTGTTTTGCTGGTAGGACACTATTCATGCACTGTTTGCCGGTTGGGCACTACATATGCATCATTTAGTTATAAGTCATGTTTATAAGCATATTTTGAGTATGCCATAAAATAGAAATATGCTTAGAATGTTAAAATTCACCACCTGTGAAAATGTGAGATTAATCGGAGACAGTTTTAAAAATTACACCAAAAGGGCATCTCGGGTGGCGCGGGTGGAAACGGCCAAACCCGGCCGCAGGCGAAAACACATTTTTTGGAAAATTTTCATTTTAAATAATTTTAAGAACTTTGGTTAAATAAAAATGTCGAATTGAGGCGTTTCGGGACGGGTTGTAGTGTAACGGGACTCCAGATTCATTAAGGGCAAAAATGTCATTTTGCTCCTTTGCCCCTTTAGTATAAATATAGCCCTTAGAGTTAAAATTTCATTATTTTGGTCTGAGATACAGAGCAGAACTCGTGCATGGGAGAAAAGTGAAGAAAAACCCTAAGTTCTCTAAGCTTCAAGCTACCAAAACACACTCTTAGGCCAAGATTCTTATAAGACTTCCTTCTAGGAAGTTGTTCCTCTCATCAGGGGCTATATTCTCACTAGTCGGTTTGGCTGCACAACCAACACAACTCCCTCGGGTTGAGAAAAATCATTTTAGGTATGATATTTTGCTAAGTAAGGAATAGGGTTAAGTTTAGGAATGTTTTATAAGTTGATTATATGATTTATATGTTTATTTTCTATTAGAAAAGCGCTTTGGATATAGTTGCTTTGAAAACCTAGAGTTGGTTGTTTATGTACTTGTGTGTTCTTTGTATTCTTTAGGAATTTGGTGAAATAATAAACATGAACCATGACTATATGTGTTATTCATTGTATTCTAGCTTATGTTCATGTAGACAAAATCTTATAGTTGGAAAGTTATGATTTATTCAAGGTGTTGGTGTTTTATGTATTTTGTAATCTTAGAGAATTTGTCAAAGTGATGAACGTGTAACTTGTTTATATTTTCGATTCATTTCATTCTAGCTTATGTTCATGCAAAGAAACTCTTGTGGTTTGAGAGTTAAGATTTATTCCATGTGTTGGTACTTTATGTATTTTAAGATCTTTGAGAAGTTGTGAATATGTAATGTGTTTATATGTGAAATTGATTGGATTACATGTTAGGTTTGTGTAGACAAAGTTTTGTGGTATAAAAGTTATTGTTGCTTTAAGTACATTGCATTATTTAAAGCATGCTCCATGTGTTTGATAAAATACTTCATTGAGATTGCATTATTGCATGGTGAAATCAAAGCATATTGGCATGGTGTGATTCCTTGAAAACATAGTATGGGTTGAGCACTTTGTGCTATGCATTATAAGGGTGTAGATCTTGTGGTGAAAAATCTAAAATTGGCCATTGCATTGGTGCTTGCTTATCCAACGGGAGCGATCTGTGAACATAGGCTTTGGTACTCGCTGACCAATGAGAGCGATCCGTGAAACGAGGCATGGGTGTGGCATAGAGTTTGCATGGGTGTGTCACGTATATTGTTAATGCATTGTATTGATAAATTGGAAGGCATGTAGATTATAATTGTACACTTGCACATGCCATGCCTTAATCTTGTTCCTTGCATTAGCATTGTGTCATAACAGCAGTTAAGCTGACCCCTTGTGGGATATCATATTACAGATGAGGCTGTAACACCCCGATCCTGTATAATTAATAATTAAATATTAATTATTAATTAATACCGGCTCAGAGAATAATCAAGGGAATTAACCCTAATCTCCCGACGGTCAAGATAGACCGATAAAACAATTAAAACATGTTCGAGAATAGGGTACAATACCCGAACCTAATTACCAATTAATTAGGTGAAATAATGTCAATTTAACACTGACAGAATTCGAATTAATTAACCACGGAAATCCCGAATGACTCATAAATGACACGGAACCTCTGACACTGTAGATAACTGAAATATGAAACTCTCGGAACAAACCGCATCGAAAAAGGAGTTACGGAATGAAAGTTATGAGGCAAACATAAAAAAAAAAAAACTGAATTAATGTGCAGCCAAACAGGGCCTTAGCCCAAAATGGTGAAAAAGGGGGCAAATGGGAGGCCAAGGGAATTGAACCCTTGACCTTTGAGAGGGGATGAATTTTTCTCAAAAAACTTACCAACTTGGCTGCCATTACCTTGTGCATATGTATACAACTAAATTGTATATATATTCAAAGTTGCCCCAAGCTGCCACCCAATTGGACCAATGAGGTTTCATGCAGCCCACATATGATATATATAAAATATGTTTATATATATATATATATATATAATAGGAGATTTAATTCTGATTGGACCACCCTCCCCACCAATGGGAGTCCATGCAACAAGTTAATTTATAAAATATATACATGTCTATGCTTGTATATATTATGCCTTGTATCTCGTGAGTGGGGGCATGAAAACTGAGAATGCAGAACTGTATATGGGAGTGGTAAGCTGAGTTAGAGTGGGGCTAATCTGTTAGAGAGAGAGAGCTGCAAGTGCATGTATTCATGACTTGCATATGTATACAACCATGTGTGCATGGTGTCTACATGGAAATGCACAAGGAAAAGGAACTGAGGCGCCAGAAGGGAACTGAGACATGGTTGAAGCTCGGAGGTGCCAAAGGACTGAACCGTGAGCATGGGAACATGGAACAGTGGTCGATTATGAGGTATATTTCAAAATTTGCTTCAATTCTTGATCTGAAGTTTTGGGTACTGTTTTGTGCATTGTAGAACTAGAATTTCATGCATGCTAACTAGTTGATGAGATCTGGGTTATTTAGGCTTGAAATGGACCATCAAACTGCTTGGAATTCAAGCAAAAACACAAAATCTGCCATTAATGGACCTGCACTGAATGGGGTCTGATCAACCTCCACCGAACTTGATTTGAGTTACCCAGACCTGAACTAGACCCCATTAGGGTTACAAATACCACCATCCGCGACCTGAAACCACACTGGAGGACCCTCAAATTGGGCATTATTCTTTTCGGCCAAAGAACCCAAAACTTGAGATAGCCTTGTAAACTGAAATTAATAAATTGTGAATTGAAGCCCCTATTCTAAGGGTCACAACAAGCCAAGAATCGTGCGTTTTGGTTGAGAAATGGGGCTACACGACCGAACTGAAATCCCTCACGATAATCGGTTGAACAGAGCTCCGGATTCGAAGCTCAAAACCAATGCCAAATTGTTGGCTTCACTTCCAGAAACCGTTTGGAACCAATACCTGTTGAAAACCGTGCTTGAAATAGCACGAAATTGAGAAAAACCGAACCTGCAAATTAGGGCAACAGTGGGGCATTCGATGGGGAAGACGGAGTCGACTCGGTCGAGTTGACCGAGTCATGCCGAGTTGAGGAACGGCCACTGTGTTGATGCTACGCCGTTTTGGGTTTGAAAGGTTTTAAATTTAAAATCGAATTCCGGCTGTTTGGCTACGGCAATAATAAATTAAAATTGGGATTAGGGGCAACTGAAACACGGATAGAGATTGAAGTTGGGAATAAGATGGGTTATGCTATTCCGCTTTTCTAAAGGTTAATGAAGCGGTTGGTTTTCTGAGTTTTGAACCGGTTCGGTCCACTGAACCCTTGAACCCTACTGTTTGAACCCCTAAATCATGTAATTACATTTGGACCCCAAATAATTCCCGAAATTACGGATTTGCCCCAACAGTTCTGAATATTGCACAGTGGCCCAGATTTTGGGAAAATTATACATTTAAACCCTGCCAAATTAATTAAATAATAAAATAATTATTTAATTATTTTATTAAATAGGTAAAATTACCATTTTACCCCTGGACATTAAATATGTCGAACGAAGTCCAAATAAATTAAATAAATAGTGTATTTTCACTATTTCAAGCATTCTGGACTCAATGGTACAGTCCGATTTTGGAAATACAGTCCCGAAAAATATAGACCCGTAAGTGATAAATGACCGAACTGCCCTTGAGGGTACCTAGACCCAAATAAAAATATCAGATAGCCTATTTTGACTATCTCGGGCATTCTGAACTCAACGATGAGGTCCGTTTAATGAACCGAGGTCCCGAAAAATACAGACACGTAGGTGTAAATGACTGAATTGCCCTTAATGATACTCAGGGCCGATTAAACATAACAGACAGTCCAATTTCACTATGTTGGACACTCTGGACCCAATGGTGAGGTCCATTTTATGAACTGAAGTGCCGAAAAATACGACACATGAAATTACCAAATTACCCCTGATACCGTACGAGACCTAAACAAAGTCTGTTTGGGATGAAACTGATACCGGTAGGAGCCCAGATACTTGGTGAGACTGTATACTTGATTAGATGACGAATCGGGGTCAGAATTACACAAAACGTAAAATGACCAAAATACCCCTGAGCACTATAAGTGCAAAGTAGAGGTCGAATAAAGGTCAAACTGATCTGATAAATTATCATAGGTATAATTATGAACACTGAAAGGCTAAAAAAGACTCCGAGACAGTCAACGCGTAAAACGAGAAATGACCGATGTGTCCCGACGATCTAAAGCAGATACCAAATGAAGTCTAAGGGACTTACAAATTTATACATGAGATATATGGGACGCTCTGAGGACCATGATAGGGTCCGGGGAAAAAATGACAAAATTACCATTTTGCCCCTAAGGTTGAATGAGTGCATGACTGATAACAATTGAAGTCTAAATGACTTAGGATATAATCCTAATAACTGCTAAGCCTAATTAAAGAATGAAATAGCCTCGGGTGAGACCCAATGGAAGGGCGATAGGCTACTAGGCTATCTTAGGTAATCCGATAGATACCTAAGATGACGAATGAGACCTGAATGGATGAGTTCTGATCTGTCTGTGATTGATGATTATTATTCAGGATATACATGGAGATGCCTGACGTACCTGGAGGTTATCGGATTATTTATGCAAGGAAATAAGCGTAAAGTTTGTGAGTAACTTCTGACACTGTTTTGATACTGTCCCTTGATTTACTGATCTGTTTTGAATGCAATTATTTCTGTGCAATTATTTAAATGCATGCTTTTCGTACTATATCACTTATGACATGGTTTAGTCCTTTTAAATAATTGACTATATTCCTGATCCCTGTGCTAGCATCCCGTACTGTTTTGCCTGTTTTGAACTGTTGAGATAAAATGGATATATTGAACCATTATTTCCGAAACGATTAAATAAACCATGTGATATAGGCAAAGAACAACATTTTGTTGTATCGTACCGCTTTGTATAGTATACTGTCTGAATGCTATATTGTTTAAATGTATGTACTTAATGTACGCCCTTTGTACCACATTCCACGTGATGTGCTTGTGTCCTTCGAATTAGGAATTTCGTTCAGTTCGGTTATGTGCTGTCCGTTAATGATATGTCTGCCTCGATTGATATGTTCCGTCCGGTTCTGACATGTTCCGTCCGTTAATGATGTTAAGTCCGCCTTGATTGATACATGGTCCAGTTCCGTTGTGTACTGTCCGTTGATGATACGTCTGTCTTGATTGAAACATTGTTCAGTCCAGTTATGATTAGTTCCGACAGTGATTTGTCCCTGACTTGATTGTTATATTGTTTCTACCCAGTTCCGTTATGTTGTGTCCTGTTCATGATTTGCTTGTGTCTTGATTAGTGTATTGTTTCCGTTTAGTTCCGTTATAATTTTATCCGTTCGCGATATGCCTTTGCTTGACTGATGTATTGTTTCTGTTCGATTCTGTTATATTCCGTCCGTTGATGACATGTCTGGCCTGATTGATAGATGGTCTAGTTCCGTTATGTTTCCGTCCTGTTATTGGTATGCCTTGTCTTGATTGATCTTGTTCAACTCCGCTATGTTCTAGCCATTGATAATATGCCCCTGTCTTGACTGACTTACTGTTCCCACTCAGTCCCGATTGTGATTTGTTCCGTTAATGAAAAGTCTGTGTCTTGACCGATCTATTAGCAATAGTTATTGTTTTGACCGATTGGTTATGTCATGTTCCGATCCGTTTGTATTGTTTGTTCGATTCTGTTTTATTGTACTAGACTGCTCATGAAATGGATTTATAAAAATAGTTATTTTTGAAATGACTAAATTATCCATGTGCCTTGGAAGCACAAAACTGGTTTTGAAACCCATGATAGGGAATCTGTGTTACTCACTGGGCTTATTTAAGCTCACCCCATTATTCTGACATTTTTCAGGAATTACCTCCATTGGATTGGAAGGTACTATGACATGACGTGAATAGGCCAAGTGGCATCGCAAGTAAGGATCTAACGGCACTGAATTGTAGAGACTAGTTTATTATGGATTGAACCTGGTTATTTCGGTGAGTGGTATGTTATGACTGACTTGACTGATATATACTAGATAGACATGGCTCATGGAACTAATGGTATTCTAGAGATATTAGATCTGCTCAGTTGTTATAAGCTTGATTTTAGATATGCTCTGAGATTAGAATTGTTGACTGACTGGATTTAGTCTTGCTCTGTGATACATATTCTTATGATGGATAAGTGAGTTGCATTCCCGTGACACAAAGAAAAAGTTTTAAATTTCGCTGCATCTGACCCTACAGTTGGAGTGCAATTTGTCGAAAAGTTCAGAATTTGCCTTTGGTTGGTAGCGTCGCGACCGACTGGCAGTCACGTTCTCGACATCCGCGTAGGGTGGGGTTCGGGATGTGACAGAGGCTCTCGGTACTTGAGACTTGATGAAGTCTTGAATGAAGGATGAGAAAAGAACTTGGAAGGATATTTGGCCCTTGGGGCATATTTTGTAGGTATGGGGATAAGCCCAAAAGACTTATGTTTTAATTTGGAAGAATGGTGAACTATAGGCTTTGGGCCAATTTGTAATGTAAAGGCTTAAGCCCAAATGACATGTAAGATATATTTATTTAATGTGCCTTACATGTATATATGTTGAAGGAAATGAATGTATGTTTAATTTTCATGAATTGTGGCCATCGAGTGAGGATGTATTGTGACGTGTTTATATATTTGAACGGTTGCAAAATATTAGGTGGAAAATGCTTAGAAAACAAAGGAAACTATGGTGAAATTTTTCAAAACATAGCAACTAGATTGAGTGAAGCGGAAGAGCTTGCCTATACTTTCTAAGTAGAGGATTAAAAGACTTAAGGAAAAGAAAGAAATGTAAAGAAATGAAAATAGGGGCATAGGAGGAGATTTGGGGCAAATTAGTCAAAATTTACTTGAAGTCGGAAAATAAGAGGAAAAAGGGTAAAATGGTCAATTTACATGTTATAGGGCCCCACACTAAGTTTGGTGATGAAATAAATTGAAATGGGTAACAAAATATCAAAATCAAGATTTTTGGCCAAGGTTGGAAAAGTTGGGCACTGTAGCATTTTAGCTACTAGTTTACTGTAGCAATGAATAGTAGCTATAGT
Organism: Nyssa sinensis; assembly: GCA_008638375.1. Lineage (NCBI taxonomy): Eukaryota > Viridiplantae > Streptophyta > Magnoliopsida > Cornales > Nyssaceae > Nyssa > Nyssa sinensis. The sequence goes on from CM018032.1 coordinate 36,291,513, forward strand.
AAACTAGCCCCAGCCCCCTGCTACAGCCCAGTCGCGGGCTTGTGCGCGCGTGCCGCCATGTCCCCTACGCCCATGCCACGCGCTTGTCAGCCTGCACCCAGGCTTGCGCGCATGCACGCCCAGCCCCCTGCGCGTTCCATGACACTTGTCCTTAGCCATCCTTTTTGAGCCAAGTTTAGCCATCTTTTTTAGCCATGTTTGGGCACCCTTTTGGGCCATATTTGGGCACCACATTGGACCATGTTTGGCCAATTTTTGGGCCATGTTTGGCCACCCTTTTGGGCTATTTTTGGCCACCCTTTTGGGGCCATGTTTGGCCACTTCCTTAAAACAATTTTAGTAGACCTTTTGGCCTATTCTTAGCCTATGTCCTAGGAAAATTAGGACCTATTTGAGCCATTATTCCAAGGCATTTTTAGGGACATTTTGGGACTATTTTAGAGACCACTTTTGGATATTACTTGGACTATCTTGACCATTGGTTGGGAGAGGTGTTTGACTACTATTTGGGACTCATCTTGGGTGGGTCTAGTTCATAAATTTTCACTTCTAATTTTGGGAAAAACATGGGGGAATGAATGAATGATTAATTGAATCCACCTTCTAACCTTTCATTTACTTTTCTTATTTCATTTCACTCACTCCCCGAGTTTGTGGAAATTCGGGGCGTGACAGCTTCATACTCGGCTTCATTGTTAGATGATCTGAATCCCAAGCTGACAACGTTTTTAGTTATGATCCCATTAGGGGACTAAAGTATTATACCTACTTCAGAGTCTTTATCGGTAGATGAACCATCAGTGTAAAGTAGTCATACCAAAGTGTCTGTAATGGTTTGAGCTTTCAAATGCTGTGTTCCAGTGAATTATGCTATAAATTCTGCTAATACTTGGCCTTTGATAACAGTTCCTGGTACATAGGATATGTCGAATTCTCCTAGTTTTATTGACCATTTGACCAATCGTCCCAAAATTTCAGGTTTATGTAAGACTGATTTTAAAGGATGAGATGTAGAGATTATGATAGAATGAGCTTGAAAATATGGTCTGAGCTCAAGGCTAAGGCCAGTTTTTCAATTTTGGATTACTTAGTCTCGGTGTCCAAAAGTGCTTTGCTGATATAGAAAATAGGCTTCTGAATTCCTTTATCTTTCCTAACTAACGTAGAACTAATGACACTTTCTGACACAGCTAAGTACAAAAGTAGTTTTTTTCCTAGCACTGATTTTTAAAATAGTTCGGGGAAGGCTAGGCATTGTTTGAGTTGTTAGAAATCTTCTTCATATTCAGAGGTCCATTTTAGGGCCTTACTCCCCCTCAAGGCTTTAAAGAACGAGAGGCACCGATCCGTAGATTTAGAGATAAACCTATTCAGTGCTGATATCCTTCCATTCAGCCCTTGGATATCTTTCTTAGTTTTAAGTGATTCTAGTTCAATCAGAGTTGTGATCTGTGAGGGATCTGCCTTCAATTCCTCTTTGGGAATCTAGAAAACCCAAGAATGTTTCTTTTATAATCCTGAAGGTACATTTAAATGGGTTAAGTTTCATTATTTATTTCTTCAGGATGTAAAACGTCTGGCTAAAGTGCTAGATGTAGTCACCCTTTCGAACACTTTTTGACAAGCATATAGTTGATATAGACTTCCATTGTATCTCCAATTTAGGAGCCAAACATTCTGTTTACAAGCCTCTGGTACGTAGCTCCAACGTTCTTCAAATCGAACGACATCTTTCTATAACAATAGAGACTTCGTTCTGATATGAAGGCTATTTTCTCCTAGTTTGGAGTATACATTTGAATTTGATTGTATCTAGAGTAAGCATCCATGAAACTCATGAGTTCGTGACCTGTCGTGGCATTGACAAGTTGATCAATCCTGAGAAGCGAAAAGCTGTCTTTAGGACAAGCTTTATTTAGGTTAGTATAGTCAACGCAGATCCTTCACTTGCCGTTCTTTTTTGTTTGCAAGAACTATATTGGCAAGCAATTCTGGATAGAACATTCTCTTATCATTCCAGCATTTAGCAACCTCTGGACCTCTTCATTGATGATTTTATGGCGTTTAGGGGCAAATGTTCTCATTTTTTGTCTTCTGGGGGGATGGTCTGGATCTGTCATCAGCTTATGAGAGATGAAATCAGGATCTATTCCCTCCATATCTCTAGTTTCTTAAGCAAATACCAAAAGTTTGTCTTTTAGAAATTTAACAATATCCTCTTGCTCGGAAGGGGATAGGACTGAACTAATTTGTACGTACTTTCCCTCTCTTTCAGTACTGGTGAGCACTTTGATGGGCTCCTCTACTGGTTTGACTGCGCTATCCTTTCCTCTAGGACTTAATGGCTCGTCAATCTCGAAAGGACATTCTTTTACCTCATGAAGGTTAGAAGATGATGAACTTTTCCTTTCATGAAGGTACTGTAATTGTTATTTGGAGGGCTTTTCTTTTAGTGCGAGGGCATGACATTCTCGGGCAGTGGGCTGACAGCCCTTGATGGTGAGAACTTTTTTGTTATGGGCATATTTCAAGCATTGATAGAGGGTTCAAGTAACTGCTCCTATTTGGTGGATCCAAGGCCTCCCAATAATGACATTATAGGGGGATTTAGTGTCTAGGACCATGTATTCAGTGATCATTATCCTCTGTTTGTCCCCCTCTTCTATCGTAGTCAATAGATCGATTCTGATAATTGGAATGCTAAGATTCCTGTCAAATCTTACCATGACAACAACGATACCCCTGATGTTATTAGAGTTAAGCTTTATGTGTTTGAAGGGTTCATAGAATAATACGTTGGCAGAACTTTTAATATCCATGAGAACCCTTCTGATCTCACAATTAGCAATTTTGAGTAAGATGATAAGAGCATCGCTGTGGGGACAATGTATCCCGATGAGGTCTAATTTAGAGAACTGGATCTGAAGTTTTGACTTTATCTTTTTCTCAACGGTCGAGATCTAGATGATACCAGGTTTTGCCCTTGCCTCCCGAGCATATCTTTTCTTAGCTCGGTTAGACATTCTTGTCATCGTATTGCTTGTGTAAAGCACAAAGATGACCTAATCATTTTGCTATTGCTGATCATTTTGAATTTCCCTCTGTTCTGGCCTTTACTCTTGCCTTTTTTGAGGTGGTCTTTCATCATTGGGGTTCAGTTTCCTGTCTTGGCGAACAAACTCTTGTTGTTATCATCTCCTAATGAGATGCTCTGTTTCTTGCTTCAGAGCTCTGCATTCCTCGGTTGTGTGTCCTTGCTCTTTATGGAAATCACAAAATTTGTTCTGATTTCTTGAGTCAGGGTGGCTTTTTAATGGCTCTGGCCAGCTCAAGTTTTCATGAGTCTGGATCTGTTGGAGTATGTGGGTAAAAGAAACGTTTAGAGGGGTGTAAGTCCCACACCTCCCAGAGTTAAAGTTATTCTGGGCTCTAGGTGTTATTCTCTTGTCGGGACTCCTGATCCTCTTCTTGTTAGCACTGTTATCCCTTTTTTGAACTTGCTCATCCTTTTGAGCTTGTTCTTTTACTTTTTAAAAGGATGTTTTTATATCTTCAAGATTAATATATTTATGTGCCCTTTCTATGAGCGTTGTCATATCGATGGAAGGATTCTTGGTCAAGGAATCTTGGAAGCGTCCAGGCCTAAGGCCTGAAGTGAGGGCAACCAGTAGGAAACTTGGACTACAATCAGTTATCTCCGTGAGCTAGGTGTTAAAATGTATGTACTCCCGAAGTGATTCTCCCTTTGCTTGCTTTACAGTTAGAAAGAATTCTGGTCCTTTTCTCAATTCCCTACTTGTTAAGAATTAGTCAAGAAATAGCCTACTGAGCTTATAAAAATTGCTAATCAATTTTTGGGGGAGGTTGTGGAACCACTTAACAGCGGTACCCTTGAGGCTCGTCACGAAATGTTGACACATGAAGGCATAGGTAACTCCATAGAGAGCCATTGTGTGTCGATAGTGAGATAGGTGGTCCCTAATCGTAGAGGGTGAATTTTAGGACAACGAATTTCTTGGGTCGCTCTTCTGCCATTATGTTAGAGGTAAATGGCTTGGAGAACCTATTGAGAAATTTACTTAGCTCATCTTGATCTGGAGGGGCATGGAACCCTCTAGTTGAGATCATTTGATCCTGGGAGTCTGTTATCTCCTCTACCCTCTAAGGGGCTTTGGGTACGACTTGTTGTGCGATGCTGCTCCTTTTTTATCGGATAGGCCTCCCGTCCTTCGTTATCTGTCAAGAACTTGAGATCTGAGGGTCACCAGGAAGGCTTCGGTAGTAGCCGCTCCGATGATAAAGTCAGTAAATAATAAGAGACTGTAATTTAAAAGAAAAATTGAACTTAAATTTCAAGAGTACCTTATGGCCTTATTTATAGTTTGTAGATCTCCTAAGTTGAGTAAGATTAGGATCGTAAAAGTAGGGATTTGAAGATATCCGAAGATAGTAGTTGCCATATTGAACTTTGTTTCCATATTCTGAGATCGCTAGGATATAGAAGGTAGTGCTATGCTCAGAACCATATATCTCTGAACCATCCATGCTTGGTTGATCTAGAAAAAATAATCTTTCTTGATATGTTTCTTGAATAGTTCTGTACAGACACGTGTCATGCTTTGAATACGCTTCTCACTTTATAGTATATGAGATGATGGGAGAGAAAAAAAAAATTTTTACTAGAAAAGAAAAGAAAAAGAAAAATCGACTTCTTATTTTTTGGGGGGGAAGAATTTGGAGAAAACTTTTTTTTGTGAAATGTGTTTTTTTACTAAATAGAAAAAAAATTGGAATGGACACATTTTTTTTTTGGCAAGCTTTTTCTTGGAAGAAGAATTTGAAGAAAACTTTTTTATTTTTTGTGAAATTTTTTTTTATTAAAGAAAAAAAATTGGAATGGACACATTTTATTTTTCGGCAGGATTTTTTTAATGGTAAAATAAAAACAAATTGGGCTCTTTTTTTTTTTCAAACTTGCTATCTATAAGGACATCTATTTAAATACATGTAGATATCAACTCAATGAATAAATCCTTCTAACTTGATAACTTGTTGGGTACATGTGAAGAAGTCTTGAATTTGATCAAAGTTGGTGATGCTAAAGAACTAATCCTAGACTTTTATTCATTCTCCATCCTTTGTAAAATGAGTGGGTCCCATCCCATCAAGACATGTAATATTTAACCTGTGGGTTATTGATCGGTGCAAAACTACAAGTGCACAGTATCGTAGTTTTATAGTAAAGTGATGAGATGACTATCGTCCTCAGCGATTGGTGACTTACTTTTGTCAAATACCAAAATTATGCTAATCACGACTTTATCTAGAAAAGTCACTAAGATTTTGTAATTACAAATTAAAATAAAATCAATTCAAAGAAAATACTTAAAGGAAAAGAAAGATGTTGTTCGAAAATCAAATTAATGGGAGAGATAAATTCTAGGAAATCAATTTCACCTAATCCCTCACTATGCTTTACTCATCTAACTAATTGAATTTAATTCTCTATGTTTGTTAGATGAGTAAAGCATAGGTTCATATAGGTCTTTCGATCTCTATATTTACCTACGCTGAAATATCCAAGATATATCCTATAATTCCCTTTTTCGACAGCAAATTACAAGATTAAAATCATCAAATTAGTGGTCAGTTAATTAGAAGCAATAAGCTCAAAATAAATCAGACAAACATGAAAGAGAATTATTTTAAATTAGCATAGAAAAGCAAGCATAGTTCGAGATTAGACTACATCGTTTTCCTAGAATAAAGAAAATTAGTTCATGCTATCAATTAAATTCAACATAAATGAATTCACCATATTTTTCTAAGAGGAATGGAAGAAAAAAAAAACTCTAAAAAATAGTTGCAACAGCCCGCAGTGCACCGTCAAAGTCGCAGCCGTCACAGCTACTGGTTCTTCTTTTATATTTTTTCTCTCTGTTGCGCCTTCAGCCACAGCCTCTACTTGAGCCGCCGCTTGGTGCTTTTTTCTTCCTTGGTTTTTCTTTTGTTTTTCTCCAAGGAGCAGCCTTCCAAGCTGCAACTTTTGACTTTTTTCCTTTTTTTCTTCAGCACAACGCCTTTTTTGATCTCCAACCGCTTCGTCTTCTATGCCGCTACTGCTTCCCTCTCCTCTTCCAAATCTTTTCTAACTTTTTTTTATTATTTTTTCTCCAGCCCCTTTTACATCCCAAGTTCTCTCCTTTTATATTGTTTCCTGCGCCGCACGTTTTTTTTTATTCTTTCTTTTGCTTCAGCGCGCGCCGCACGTTCTCTTTTGACTTGTTCTTCTTTTTTTCCCCCTAGCCCAGCTGCCTGCTTCTTCTTTATTCTTTCTATTCTCTGCTGCGCTTTTACTTTCTTTTTTCTCTTTTTTTTTCTTTGGGCTTTTTGTGGACGACTCCTTCAATTTTTTGAAATATGAAATAAAATTTAAGTAATAACAATGAAGATTAAAATTACCCAAAAAATAAATAAAATTAGATTAAAGTTTAAAGTTAAGAGGTAATAAAATATTCTAAATTATGCAAGTCATCAAACACCCCCAAACTTAAAACTTTGTTTGTCCTCAAACAAAAGAAAACAATATAGACAATATTAACTAGACCCCATAGAAAAATCTCATCACTCAACAAGCCATGATCTGAAATTAGATTTCCTCACTAGCATCTTACTCTTTTAACATCAAAGATAGCAGGAAAATCAATCAAAGATTTTGCAATTTTCCAAGCAATTGTTAAGTGTTTACTTCAACCTAAAGCTAAGACCTTGAGTGCGTGATGATATAGTCAATTTAACTCCAAACCACTTGCAAACTCAGATAAAAGCACAACAACTGAAACCAGAAGAATTCTCTCAAAACTTAACCCCATAAGTCCAATTTTCAAAAATTCTCTCCACTAATGTAGTCAACACCAAAATCAGAGATCAAAAGGTCTTTAATTAGGTTGTAATGAAAGGCCACAAGGTGAGGGCTAAGAAAAAAATGGATATGGAAAATCAAAGCAAACTGAGAAAATACTTTGTGGAAAGAACAATAACATAGAATTCTGCATGATTCAAACCATATTTCTTTCTCGACAATATGCTCATACTCTATTTTTTCTCTGCCTCGATGGATAAATCACCTTTGCATAAAAGACAAACCCAGCAAAAATACCTTTTTTTTTTTTTTGCTTTTCACTTTCTTTTCTTTTTCTTCACAATTTGATCAAACAGAGCAAACATAATTTGGATTATTTCATTTGAACTAACTTTCTCTTCAAGTGTAAATTTCTACCAAAGTATCTTCTCAAACTGTAAAAGGGAAATTCATGGTTTTTCAGGCTTAGAGTGGGAATGGTTTATGTAGTTAAAAGAAAAAATAAAGGACTGATGACACATAAGGCTCAAAGGGGTTGACTATGGAAATATACCATGCAATGATGGCATGATAATTTGAACGGTTGGGAAAGCTTTTTGGTTATGACAAAAAAATGCCTAGATCATTTCTCTAATATTTGGCATCAACTAGGATTTTGCCTCAAGGATGCATCAATGGATTCTAGAGCAAAGCAAGATTGAACTTCCCTGACCCAGTTAATTCAACTCCTTCTTTTCATAAGCAAAATGGAATAGAGAAAAAAAATGACTATGTGCTCAATTATGTTTAAGGACAAAGATTTAAGTCAAAGTACCCACAAAACTCTGCCTGACATAAAAGAAATTTTTGAAAATTTTTTCAGTCCCATCCCCAATCACAAATTTCAGAGTCATAGAGAATTCAATCATACTCAAATGCATACTTGGTAAGAGAATCCAACAACTCAAGACTTATAACCAACAATCAAGAAGACAAAATAATTATAGGAGTTTACACCCCTAAACTTAAACTGAACAATGTCCTCATTGTAAGTCAAAAGTGAGAAAGAGTGAAGAAATGAAAGGAACTTCCTTAGTTTCATGGTGAATCAACCGTATGTTGTAATTTTTAGCTCTTTATTCATGCTAAATAACCCTGCATCAAAATCCAAATTATTAAAAGGAAAAGATAAAATAAACTAAAATAAAAAATATAAAAGAAAGTTCTAGGGCCATAAGCACTTGTTTTAAAGTCTACAACTAGACTTTTCAATCTTCATCAATTAGGATCTCCAAGAGGAATAAATGCTCAGTTCCTCTCCAATTGTTCTCCATAATAGTGCTTCAATATTTGACCGTTAACTCTGAATATATTCTCTGTCTTGTCCTTCAAGTTTATTGCTCCTAAAGAAGAAACTTTGTCGATTGTATAAGGACCTGTCCATCTTGATTTTAACTTGCCCGGGAAGAGTTTGAGTCATAATTGAAGAGTAAAACATGTTGTCCTAGAGCAAACTCACGCCTAAGAATCTATTTTTCATGCCATTTATTCGTCCGTTCTTTGTAGATCTTTGCATTTTCATAAGCATCATTACGGAACTCATCCATCTCATTCAATTGAAGAAGTCATTTTTCCCCTGCTACCTTCATGTCAAAATTAAACTTTTTTACAGCCCAATAAGCTCTATACTCCAACTCAACAGGGAGATGACACGCTTTTCCAAACACTAATCGGTAAAGAGACATCCCGATAGGTGTTTTAAAAGCTATACGGTATGCCCATAAAGCATCATCAAGCTTTTTTGCCCAGTCCTTTCTATTGGTGTTGACCATCTTCTCAAGGATGTTCTTGATTTCTCGATTTGAAATTTCAGCTTGGCCATTAGTTTGAGGATGGT